>PVKU01007931.1:0-80148 GCA_004027475.1 Anoura caudifer
AAAAAAAAAAAAAAAAAAAAAACTCCTGACACATAAAAGTCCAGGACCAGATTGTTTCACAGGAGAATTCTACAAAGCATTTAAGGAAGAGCTAACCCCTATCCTTCACACACTATTCCAAAAAATCCAAAATGATAGAAGACTCCCAAACTCTTTTTATGAAGCCAGCATCATCCTAATCCCCAAACCAGATAAAGACACAACAAAGAAAGAAAACTTCAGGCCCATATCGCTGATGAACATAGACGCTAAAATCCTCAACAAAATATTGGCAAACCGCATCCAGCAATACATTAAAAAGATCATACACCATGACCAAGTGGGATTCATCCCAGGGATGCAAGGATGGTTCAACATATGCAAATCAGTAAATGTAATACATCACATAAACAAAAGCAAAGACAAAAATCACATGATCATATCAATAGATGCAGAAAAAGCATTTGATAAGGTACAGCACCCATTTATGATGAAAACACTCAGCAAAGTGGGAATTGAGGGAGCATTCCTCAACATAACAAAGGCCATATATGAGAGACCTACAGCCAACATCATACTCAATGGGCAAAAACTAAAATCTTTTCCACTAAGATCAGGAACAAGACAAGGGTGTGCACTTTCACCACTTCTATTCAATATAGTATTGGAAGTATTGGCCATAGTGATTAGACAAGAAAAAGAAATAAAAGGCATCCAAATTGGAAAGGAGGAAACAAAACTATCATTATTTGCAGATGACATGATAGTGTACATAGAAAATCCTATAGACTCGGCCAAAAAGCTGCTCGACCTAATAAATGAATTTGGCCAAACAGCAGGATACAAAATCAATATCCAGAAATCAAAGGCATTTTTGTATACCAACAATGAAACAGCAAAAGCAGAAATCAAGAAAAAAAATCCCATTTGATATAGCAAAAAGAAAAATAAAATACCTAGGAATAAACCTAACCAAGGAAGTAAAAGGCCTGTATGCAGAAAACTACACAACACTGAAGAAAGAAATCAAGGAAGACACAAACAAGTGGAAACATATACCGTGTTCATGGATCAGAAGAATCAACATCATCAAAACATCCATACTACCCAAAGCAATTTACAGATTCAATGCAGTACCTATTAAAGTACCAATGGCATATTTCACAGACATAGAACAAACGCTTCAAAAATTTATATGGAACCATAAATGACCTTGAATAGCTGCAGCAATTTTGAGAAAGAAGAGCAAAGTAGGAGGGATCACAATACCTGATACCAAACTGTATTACAAAGCCACTGTAATCAAAACAGCCTGGTACTGGCACAAAAACAGGCACATGGACCCATGGAATAGAACAGAGAGCTCAGAAGTAAACCCAATTCTCTACAGTCAATTAATATTTGACAAAGGAGGCAGCAACATAAAATGGAGTAAAAATAGCCTCCTCAACAAGTGGTGTTGGGAGAACTGGAAAGCTACATGCAAAAAAAATGAAACTCAAGCACCAACATACACCATACACAAAAATAAATTCAAGGTGGATAAAAGATTTAAATATAAGCCATGACACCATTAAAGTCCTAGAGGAGAACATAGGCAGCAAAATCTCAGATATTTCACGCAGCAACATTTTTACTGATGTGTCCCCTAAAGCAAGAGACATAAAGAAAAAAATAAACAAATGGGATCTCACCAAAATAAAAAGCTTCTGCATGGCTAAAGAAAACAGTATTAAAATAAAAAGAGAACCAACTGTATGGGAAAACATATTTTCCAATGATATCTCAGACAAGGGTTTAATTTCCAAAATATATAAAGAACTTACACAACTCCACTCTAAGACAAGCAATCCAATTAAAAAATGGGCAAGGGACTTGAACGGATATTTCTCCAAGGAGGACATACAGAGGATCCAGAGACACATGAAAAGATGTTCAGTATCGCTAGCTATCAGAGAGATGCAAATTAAAACCACAATGAGATACAACCTCACACCAGTCAGAATGACCATCATAAACAAAGCAACAAACAACAAGTGTTGGAGAGGTTGTGCAGAAAAGGGGACCCTAGTGCACTGTTGGTGGGATTGCAGATACTGGTACAACCACTATGGAAAACAGTATGGAAGTTTCTAAGAAAACTAAAAATGGATCTACCTTTTGACCCAGCAATCCCACTGCTAGGATTATATCCTAAGAACCCTGAAACACCAATCCAAAAGAACCTATGCACCCCAATGTTCACAGCAGCACAATTTACTATAGCCAAGTGTTGGAAGCAACCTAGGTGCCCATCAGTAAATAAATGGATCAAAAAACTATGGTACATTTACACAATGGAATTTTATGCAGCAGAAAGAAAGAAGGAGCTCCTACCCTTTGCAACAGCATGGATGGAACTGGAGAGCATCATGCTAAGCAAAATAAGCCAGGCAGTGAAAGACAAATACCATATGATCTCACCTTTAATAGGAACCTAATCAATAAAACAAACAAACAAGCAAAATATAACCAAAGACACTGAAATTGAGAACAGGCTGACAGTCACCAGAGGGAAGAGGGGAGGGAATTTCAGGGGAAAGGGGGAAGGGTGTACAGGAACAAGTATGAAGGACACAAATTAGGTGGGGTGGAAATGGGAGGGAGGTGGGGAGGGTTGGGGCAGTGAGCTGGGTTGCAAGTAAAAGACAGAAAACTGTACAAGAACAACAATTAAAATAAAATTTTGAAAAAAGAGAAAAAAGAAAAAAAAATTTTTTTTAAATCACTCCTAGAGCTTTCCTCAATCTTCCCCACTCTGATCCAGGCATTGCCAAACCCCTAAGCCATTCTCCAGACTTATTTTGTAGACATCTCTTCCTGATCAGCTTCCTCTAGATTTATTCCAATTTCTCTGCATCTCTCTTAAAACATGGTGCCCAGAACCAAGTGCATATTAACAACTCAGTTCAACCAACCCTTGTACAACAGAGACTTTGATGTCCTGTGCTCCGGTCTATTGCATTAACATGACTTAAATGTCATTAGCATTTTGGCAGTTGTATCTCACCGTTTATTCATATTGAGTTTTGATGAACTAAAATCTCTGGATTATTCCTTTATGAATTACAGTTGAATCAGATCTCCCCATCCTAAGAATATGGAATTGATTTTTTTAACTACTGATATATAAGACCTTTCGTACATTCCTATTATACTGGCCTAAATAAAATACTTTCCCTTAAGTGATCTATCCCCAACTATTCAATATTCTTCCCAGCTCTGTGTCATCAAAGAATCTCAAACACATGCCTTCTATTTTTCTTCTGGGTGTCCAACCTGTGGTCCACGGGTGACATGTAGCCCAGGATGGCTGTAAATGCAACCCAACACAAAATCATAAATTTATTTAAAACATTATGACTTCTTTTGTGATTATGGGTCACAATGTATTGAATGTCTGGCCCAACACAACTCTTCTTCATCCAGTGTGGCCCAGAGACACCAAAAGTTTGGACACCCTGTAAAAGCTACAGACCGCTTATTAGAAAGGACAGGGCTATAAGTGTCCTTCAGTGGATGATTAGACAGACAAGATGCAGTACATATACACAATGGAGTACTACCCAACCACAAGAAAAGATGAAATACTGCCATTTGCAACAACATGGATGGATATTGAGAATATCATGCTAAATGAAATGTCAGGCAGAAAAGAAAAGAACCATATGATTTTACTCATATGAGGGATATAAAACAAATAACAAAACAAACAAACTCTTAGATACAGACAACAGAAGGGTGGTTACCAAAGGAAAATGGAGGTGCAGGAAGGATGAGAGGGGTAAACATATGGTGACAGAAGGAGACCAGACTTTGAATGGTGAGCACACAATGCAATATACAGATGATGGATAATAGAATTGCACATGTGGAACTTATACAATGTTATTAATTAATATCACGCTGATAAATTCAATCTTAAAAAATAGACAGGGCTAAATACCCCTAAAATTTTTAATTAAAGAAACAAAGCTTTGGCAAACTACTACAGATCTCTGCACAAATTATTGTTAATATCTTTTTCAAGTGTTTATGTAGAACACTATGTTTTATTTAACCATTTATAAATCTACCTAAATATACTCCCATGAGGCTGAAATCTATCTTACCTACAAAGACAGCATGAGAAATTTGGAGTTTTGTTGAAGTTCAGAATCTGCATGCCCAGAGAGTTTCCACCCACCAACATTTTAAAAGTGCAGTTAGTTGGTGGGCCTTGTTTTAAGTGTACCTACACTGACTGCTACTTATCACTGATACCCTTTAAAGAAAAATAGTCATCTGTTAAATGGTCATTTGTAACATTTACTAGGCATCAATCTGTCCAGCTCCATGCAATAAATTGTGGGAAAGTAAGAAGTATCAAGAGAAGAATTTCCCAGCTTAGCTGGCCTGATACATAGTAACATGCTAAACACTGGTCTATGAGTTAATGATGACTATTTTGCAATGAATTATCTATTCACCAGCTGGCCTGGGAAGGAAAGATATGAGAACTGTCATGACACATTTTTATAAAGGAGAGACTGGGAGAAGATAATAGGGGGGAGGAAAGAAAGCTAAAGAGAAAAAGCAGTTAACAAAAAGAATCACATATTCCTATTTTGGTTTTATACTTTTTCTCTAAGTTGAAACTAAAATAGAGGTTAAGCCTGTATCCTGCTAAAAGGACAGACTGAACATCAACTGTGACATTCAAAACCATGGCAGGAATTATTAAAAAGCTCCCTTACAAAATTGAATTCCACATAGGTGGAGTGTGGAACACTACAGCTAATTGTGTGGTACAAAGTGATAATGCCAAATGGGGACTGGGACAATTTTCTCCTGTTTGCTTAAACTAGAGCAATAATTGTGTTTGTTCTGCTGGCTCTGTTGTGACTTAGTCACAGATGATGCAAATCCTCAGGGCTATGACTAAGACCAAGGAATGAGGGCTCCCCCTCCTGGAGACTCTCTGGACCCATTTACCTTCGTTTTTCAATCAAAAGGAAAAAAAATGTTTTCATTTCCACTGCCCTGTCCAAGAATATGAGTATTGTTAAGACCTTAAATCAGGCAAGTTAATATTCAGCCACCTCACTCAACCAGTCTACAGCCAAATTTTAATATAGTTCATTCCACAATACAGCAGGAGATATCTTCACGACCCCTTAGCTTTTACGCATGGACCACTAGAAGAATCCCAATCCAGAAGACAAGATGAGGACAAGCATGAAGAGGAGAAGGACGAGACAAAGTAGAAAAGAATACATCTGAAGAATCCACATAGCATCTTTAGCGCTGATAGAAGCCAGGCTGGAAGTCATGGGTTTAGTTTGTTAGGTGTGTGAGCCAGATAATGACCCCCTGGTGAGGTAGGCTTAACCACACAGGCAGAGGCAATCCCAGTCCAGGGCAGGCCTCACATGCAGTGGGAAAGAGCCTACTCCTTGAGGAACATCAGAGACAACCTCTTCCCTGTAGGAAGCTCACTTCCCAGAGGAAGAGGGCAGAGCTGAGCTGAGGAGGCCCAGGCATTCCTCTGAAATTGGCACATGACTCCACCTCCCATGGGGCAGAGCAAGTAAAGGGGTGGAGAGAGAAGGATACCTCACAGAGACCTCTCCACCTGAAAAACAACATCAAGATAAGGAAAAAGCACTGCTTGTCTAAAATATGTCAGTATGAAGGCTATGAAGCAGGCAGAAGATGGCACACTTGGGCATCTCAAAGAGGAACTACAAGGCTTTATTACAGACATCAGCACTGAGGCCAGGGAGTGAAGTTCCTTGGAAGTTATGCTTTATTATAAGTGAGGAAGAAATGACTGAAAGGTTTTAAACAAAGAAATAACTTGATGGATTCTAATTTTAAGATATTATCCTAGCTACAAGGTGGAGAACAAACTAGAAAAGACACAAGAATAGATGAGAAGACCAATGAGGAGGTCTTTGAATTAGTCAAAGTGAGAGACAGATGATAGGTATTTTGGACCAGGGTGGTGGCAACAAGTGTGTACTGTGTGTACTGTTCTAAGAGCTTTTCATTTCGCAACTCATTTTATTCTCACACTATCCTCCCAAAATAGGTACTAATATCCCTACTATATTTAAGGGGGGTCCAAGGTTCAGAGAGATCAAGTAATTTGTGCAAGGTTACACAGCTTATTAGTGGTTCAACCAAGTGGATTTGAACCCAAGTGCTCTGCTCATGCAGCCTGTTCTCTTCACCATTAATGCGCCCCCAATTTGGTGAAAAGCAGATGTTTTTTCTGCTTTCAGAGCAGTCAGCCTTTGCTTTCTTCTCCACTCTGTATTTCTACTCTGCTGCCACTTTCTTACCAAGGGAAATGCTGTATATTACCTTTCCCTCTTTAGTCAACCTGCTCAGTAAGAGTCCCGGGTATCTAGTGCCTGATGTATGATTACAGCTTTCTTGTATTCCCTCTCAACCTGCCTCAAGAGTGTTTCTCTTGGCCACAGCTCAAGGCAGGCACACAGCATAGCTAGCCATTTCCTTGATTAATCTGTCCAATAGAAGCCACAGCAGCCAGAGTCCTTTGTACCTTCAACACTGATGACTTGGTGTGGGGAAAGAATAAAGTAAAAGGTGATACATTCCTCAGAGGTGGATCATCACATAAAATATTAATAAAATGAGAAGCATGATTCTTTATAATGTAATTTGAATGTGTAATTGTACTGCTTAAGAAAACAAAGCAAACAGAAAATAACAAACACTGCAAACAGAGCCTTTGGGGAGTTCACCTCAATTCCTCCAATGGCAAATGAAGCTAATATTTCTCATCTATGTATAGGACTATTGTAGAGATGAAAAGATGTGAAAGTGTTTTTGCTAAGTTGAAAAATCATACAAACATAGGATTTTGGGGAGCAGCCCCTAAATAATTCAAATGAATTCAGGAAATCCAATGTACTAGACAGGGTAAACTGGGTATGCCATAGTAACAAACAAATCCAGAATCCTCGTAGCTTAACACAGTAAGAGTTTGGTTCTTGCTCATGCTACTTGTCCAACATAAGCCAGCAGGGAGACTCTGCTCATCACGGTTACTCAGAGTGGACCAGCCACTATTTCAAATGCCTCCAGCTGTGGAACCAGAGGGAAAGAGAGAGCTCTGGAGGGTCTCACACGGGGAAGCTAATGCTTTAACCCAAGTGCTTAAAACTCATTGACCGGAAAGAATCACCATATAGCCAAAAGGCAGAAAGCCAGAAACACTAATGGACATGACTAATGGCTACCACAACCAGAAATGGAAACTAGCCCTGATATTTGGAGACTGTGAGACACATCAGCTACAAAAAATAAATGTCAAAAATCTACAACAGAGCTGCATATCCAGTCCCATTTGAATGTCAGGTATAACAAATACTGGACTACCTGCTCTTCACCTCAGCTAGCAGGGCTCTAGATGTTTCAGTCCTGTGGTCTGGATGAATTCAACTCCCATCCATAACTCCAGGGCCAGGCCCAGATTAGTTTAAGCCAACTACGTGGCCCATCTCCTAATCACAACTTTGAATTCAGAGATTAGCACATGACCTATGTCAATTCTGGGGATTTGCTGGAGATAGAAGGCTTTCTCTTTCCTCCTGGATCCCAACCTGAAGCAAGTAGCACTAGGGGTATCTTGAGACCATAAGTGGGGATGCTGCCAAAAAGAAACTCTGCACCGGAGATGGAGGGCTGAGAAATGCAGAGAGAGAAACTAGACTAAGCCTATTCTGAGGCTAGCCCTATCTCCAGACTTTTTAGTTATATTATCTGCTCATTTATTTTACTATGTTAGTCAATATAAATTGATTTTTCTTTTACTCCCAACCAATCAAACACCAGGTAAGAGCATTGAAATATATGTAAGATCAGTTTATGTTTCTATGCAATCATTTATTTTTATCTCTATTATTTGCCTTAAAGAATGAGTCACAGAAGGCCAGGCCTAGTGCATTCTGTGGTTGTCTGGGGACGCACACAGCCTGCATCTGTGAGTCCCACGGGCCAAAGCCCAAGAGCTTTCGCAATTGGCACCGCAGTTTCAGCACTATCAAAGGTCTTCCCACATTTGATGAAACATTTTTATGTCATAACTGCTATTAAAAGAAACCGTCAGGACTTTGGAGGGGAAGCCTTGTTTTCTTGTCATAAAAGCAGGCAGATACAATATTGTTATGGTACAATGTGAATTCCAGAGAGAAAAACAGTCATGAAGCCAAAGGCAGAGATTATCTCTAAATCATAGGACAAAAACTCAAAAGAAACCGTGTCCACAGACTACTTGCACAAAAAGAGGAAGTGGCTGAAAGGCACTTGCACCACTCTCAGGAAATATGTGAAACACTCCTGTTTATGCAAAGATACCAAAAGAACACATGTATAGGGCAGATGGGCCTGGTGCCTCAGTGATACCAGGCGGAACCACAGTTTCTCAGTTTTGCTAAATATTGCCCAGTCCAAAATCCACTGCAGTCAGGGTTGGGAACCAAGAAGAGATGAGAGCGCTCTGTTAAACACCATTGAGAGAGATGCCAAGCCACAGAAGGGGCTTTACAGACAGCTATCAGTAAGTGTTGGCTGCAGTCAGCATCATGGTAACATTCTCCTGAGCTGGGCTCTCCACTGGGAACAAAAACATTGGTGGGATGGAAAAAGCAGAGGGAACCTTTCCCCCTACAGTCACCTACTCCTTCCACTGAGGACCTTCTGTGCATCAGGCACCATGTCATTGAGCCAGGACTGCAGATATATTATAGACAAAGTCCCTACTCCCTAAAGCAAGTTTCATGGTATTTGTGGGGAACGAGGCAGGAATGAGCAGACAAAAACTTCTAAACTGATGACATAATTTAAGTGATCAGTGCTACGAAGAAAACAGCAACAGAGCAGGGGCACCTTGCCTGCAAAGACTCCCTGAGGAAGTCTGCTTGTTTGACTTTCCAGGTTAATGCAACCTCAAGATTACCCTGTCTGATGAGACCACTGGGGCACCAGTCCCCCCAGGGGTTGCCCAAAATAGTTCTTCAGGCTATCAGAAAAAATGAGAATTTTCCTGGCTGGTGTAGCTCAGTGGATTGAGCATGGGCCTGCGAACCGAAATATCGCAGTTCGATTCCCAGTCAGGGCACATGCCTGGGATGCAAGATAGTTCTCAGCCGGGGATGCATGAGAGGCAACCATACATTGATTTTAAAAAATGAGAATTTTAATACATACACTAACAAAAAAAATTTAATGCACAAATCATCTTTACCGTACATGTATGCACACACATATCAATATTTGATGTGTATTTATAAAAATAAATATTTAAATATATACATATAAAATAAACATATGTACATTGGAAAGGTGTTCTTTTTACAAGTAGGGGACATGCTCAAAAAGTTTGAAGACTGCCAGATTAAACATTGTTATGGTCAAAGGAAATGAGTATGACCCACATGCCACCAAGACTTGGTCACACAGTGGAGAATATTGGCTCTAAGCAGAATGGTGTCTCTGGTCATACAATGACACTGGCTAACAGGAACTGTCTCCTCACATATGCCAAGCACTGTGCTGAGCACTGTCCATGCATCATCTCAGGTAATCTTCAAAAAATCCAGTGAGTTACTGCTATTTCAGCACCATTTCACAGATGAGGAAATCAAGGCTTAGAGCAGTGCAACCGATACCTGTAAAAGCTGTTTCATAGACTCATGTGCTCTCTCAAATGTTTCTTGGGAAATGAGTCTGAATCAAGGAGTTTCTAGACTCCCTCATGACCATTTAATTCACTGACCTTTACAAAACATTCTTCACCTGGTGACAGAAAGCACCTTTCCAAACTAAAGCACAGTGAAGAGTGCAAATTAATTCAATCAGCTGAAGCAGTCGCTTTCAATCCTCTCAATCTGGGAAGAGCATCACAGGACTTGCCTAGGGAACTTCATTTCCCATCTAGACCTCGGAAACAGACTACAGCCAGGCATGCTTCCCAGCCTTGGTCCCCCTCAAAGCAAATTATAAACCTTGTTCTCTTGTGTACCCTCGGGCCTGGGTATAGTTTCCAGCATCTGACAGAGTGTTCTAGGATTAGTAAATAGCCTATGAATAGTAATTTATCCACAAAAAAACTAATTTGGGGCAATTACCAGGGGAACAAATTAAATTTCCCTCTGAGATTAATTTAATCACACTAATATTTTTTTCTCCCGGGTGTTTAGATGCATGCAACATATAAAGACTTTTAAATAGTTCTGGATAAAATGTTAACTTTCCTTTTGTGACACCTGAAAAAGATTGAAAATATTTTTAAATTATACACAAAGAGACCTAGTATATACCTTCTCTGGGAAGATAAGAGGTAAAACAAAAGAAAGGCATACAAAAGAGAAAAGAAAAAAAATCAAAGGTTGTATTTCAGTGGGACTATAGAGCATCCCTAATGATTTGTTTGCCTCCTGTTACTGCTTTGCCAAAGCTCACCTGTGCTTGTAGCTCAGCCACTTGCTGGGTAGCAGGCCCTTAGCTTTGATCCACAGGCCCACCTCATCCAGGCTCTAGACACCTTGGATGACCAAAGTGAGCATTTCTTTAAGTTGATGTGGGGCTGGCTTGCTCAGGCCAGTTTCCTGAACTACAACTGCATATGATCTGCTTTGTTTGTTAGGACTAAAAATTAGACCATGTTCACGCTGCTGTTCATAGTGCCATCTGGGAACTATGCCAAATTTCAGGCAGAACCTCAGTGTTTATGACAATAACAAAAGCACAATGGAAAAGTCCAGTTAACGAGGAAAGACACCCATAAAGAATTTCCCAAAGGGCGGAGAGGTTATAATAACACATCACAAATAGCCTAATCGTGCCTTGGACTCCACATCTTACCCCAGGGTTCTACACAAATAACTCTAGCTCTGGGGTACCTGTGAAATTTTCTCCTGAACCCTCGGGGATCAGATGGGAAGTGCATGTACCTCTGAGTCCTCACCCTCTGCACGATGCTGGGGTAACTGGGTCCCCTGGCCAACTCATAAAGATGCAATCCTGGACTTCCAGCCAAGATGGAGGCATAGGTGGACACACTGTGCCTCCTCTCACAACCAAAATTAAGGACAACAAAAATATAGAACAACAACAAAAAAAAAAACCCAACCAGGACAAAGAGATAATTGAATTGTACGGGAGTCCGACAATGATTCACCCAGACCAGTAAGAGGGGTGGAGTCCGTGGCCAGCCGAGTGAGGTCCCGGTGGGATAAGATGGTGGCTGGTGGTCCCCAGCGCACAGTCACCCCAGGCACACAGGCAAGGTTGCCGAACATGAGGAGGCCAAGCGGGGCACACAAGGTGGCTGACCAAGGACACACATTCACTCATAGGTGATAACGAGCACCAAGACAGACTGTGCAATGCAGGGCCCCAGTGCCAGGAAGTGAAGCCTAAAAGCAGCCATTGAAAATACTTGTCGGGGCTGAGGTGACTCAAGGGAGTCCCAGCCTCACAGGAGAGTTCGCTGGGGAGACCCACGGGGTCCTGGAGCATGTGCAAGCCCACCCACAAGGAAATCAGTACCAGAAGAGCCCAATTTGATAGGGGAAAGAGGCTGAAGGGACTAGAATCCACTAGACAGCTCGCAGAGCAAGCGCCATTGTTCCTTCTCGGACCCCACCCCCACATCCAGCATCACAACCCAGCGACTGGGCTGCCCCACCCTGGTGAACACCTAAGGCTCCACCCCTCACTAAGTAACAGCCATGACCAGACCAAAAAAAAAAAAAAAACCAAGAAAATAAGAAAACCAAAACCAAGGATGGCTCAAACTGGCGAACAGACCGGAGCCCCAGAGCTAATTCATCTGAGCAACCAGGAGGTGGTCAGCCTATCAGAGGCAGAGCTCATAGCACTGGTAGCCAACCTATTAGAAGCACAGTTCAAAGTGCTTATGATTAGGAAGCTCACAGATTTGGTCGATTTTGGTCACAAATTAGATGAACAAATGAAGGCTACAATAAGTGAAATGAAGAAAAACGCACAGGGAACCAATAGCGATGGGAGGAAAACTGGGACTCAAATCAATGGAGTGGACCAGAAGGAAGAAAGAAACAACCAAACAGAAAAGAAGGAAGAAATAAGAATTCAAAAAAATGAGGAGAGGCTTAGGAATCTCCAGGACATCTTTAAACATTCCAACATCCGAATTATAGGGGTACCAGAAGGGGAAGAGGAAGAGCAACAAGTGAAACTTACTTGAACAAATAATAAAGGAGAACTTCCCTAATCTGGCAAAGGAAATAGACTTCCAGGAAGTCCAGGAGGCTCAGAGTCTCCCAAAGAAAGTGGACCCAAGGAGGAACACACCAAGGCACATCATAATTACATTAGCCAAGATTAAAATGAAGGAGAGAATTCTAGAAGCAGCAAGGGATAAGGACACAGTCACCTACAAAGGAGTTCCCATCAGGCTGCCAGCGGATTTCTCAAAAGAGACCTTCCAGGAAAGAAGGGGCTGGAAGGAAGTATTCCAAGTCATGAAAGTCAAGGACCTACATCCAAGATTGCTCTATCCTGCAAAGCTGTCATTTAGAATGGAAGGGAAGATAAAGTGCTTCTCAGATAAGGTCAAGTTCAAGGAGTTCATCATCACCAAGCCCTTATTATATGAAATGTTAAAGGGACTTATCTAAGAAAAAGAAGATAAAAAATAGGACAGTAAAAAGACAGCAAACTCAGTTACTAACAACCACACCTAAAACAAGAACAAACTAAGCCAACAGCTAGACCAGGAGCAGAACCACAGAAATGGAGATCACATGGAGGGTTTGCAACAGGGGAGTGGGAGGAGGAGAGAGGGAGAAAAGGTACAGAGAATAAGTAGCATAGACAGTAGAGAGAAAATAGACAGGGGGAGGACAAGAATAGTGTGGGAAAAGTAGAAGCTAAAGAACTTATGAAACATGGACATGAACTAAAGGGAGGAATGTGGGTGGGAGGGGGTGTGCAGGGTGGAGGGGAATGATGGGGAAGAAATGGGACAACTGTAATAGCATAATCAATAAAATATAATTTTTTAAAAAAAATGTCATCCTAAAACTAGCCATTCCTGGTCTCCAGCCTCTTCTTACCCAGGGTAGAGTAATAAATAGAAATTTACACTACCTGGCTTTGTGTCTTGTTTATTGAGTGGTTCTGATTTAGGAGTAGAGGTGTTGAGAGATGCTCCAAGCTGCTGAGTTGACTTGGAACTGAGGTGCTTCTAACAGGAGCAATTCTAAGTACCAGGCTCCAGGGCAAGTTGCAGTGAGCACTCATTTATTTAATAGTTAATGAACCACCCAAGCATCACTGGGGCAGCCATCTAGGAATAGCAGTGAGTGTACAAAGCTTCTTTTGGAACAAAGTAGACCAGATTCTTTCTCCTACTTCCTAAATGAATAAATGAATGAACAAATGAATTAATGAGGGACTCCTGGCTGCAGCACCCACACCTTCTCTACCATCTCATCCCACTTCCCCCATATTCCTCCTCCCCAGCGCATTCTTCTTCCACATTCCTGCTTCTCATTTACATCATCAGCAGGAAGGTTTAATAATGAAGTTCACCCAGACTCCTATGCAAGTGTGTTCGTTTGGGGGGAGGAAGAAGCCAGAGAAGTTGGTGGATTTGGAAAAACAGAATCAAGAGGTATTTCATGATAATAGAAGATTGTTCTCTGTGTCCTTCCCATTGAGCATCACCAGGGGGCACTGTAAATGGGACCAGGGTTCGAGGGGAGTGGAGATGAAACCGAGGCGCCTATCGTGTGGCCTGAGGCCTTTCTGAGAAACTGGTTTTCCCTCAATAGTCTTTGTTTACATTCACAACAACAAAGGATATCAAACCCATTTTAGATATGCTCCTCCCACAATAGTCCTTTCCAGTGAAATGACTTGCCTATATCCTCTGTAAGGAAAGTGACATCCAGAAAGTTCAAAGCACTTGCACAGGCCACACTAGAGTCATGGCCCCCAGCAGCCTCCTGGACTTCTGGGAAGTTTTCTGACTCAAAACCTGAAGAAATGGACTATGAGCTCCTGGAAGGCAGATTACAATGAGACTTGTCCACCCCTATGTACCTTACCCCTGTGTTGAGTGCATGGCAATTCCTGAATAATTTTTGTTCTTAAAAATTTAACCTATAATAGTACTTAATTTTTAATAATAATTGTGGTTGTTAAATAAATGCATGAATAAATGAACAAATAAGAAGTAGACTAAAGCAATGACTCAAAGGAGCCCGCTACCAAAAATCTACACACCTATTATATGTCTGGCAGTATGCTATGCAGTGTGTATCCCTAGAGTAGAGGGAAATACAGATGCATCACTTTCAAGCCAACTCTCAGTGTCAAACACCGTCTCTGGCCTCTGGGAGGATAATACATTACCCAAGGGAGGATAATACACTAAATTCTAACACTTCAACGTGAGGAGGATTTCCTTGCTGATGGGAAAGATATTGGAAACAGCAAAGCATCAGGCAACTGGGTAGACATGGGAAGTAAGATATGGTATGGCAAAGCCCATCCATAAATCACTTGAGTTGAAAGCACTTCACTTACCATTAGCACTGAGTTGAGGAAGGGGCTTATCACAGCCTATAGAACTCATAGTGTTCTACGTACCTCACACCTTGAATTCAAACTGGATTTTGCATTTATGACTAAGCCCCACAGTTTCCTGAAAATATCATCGAAATATGCCACGTTTCTGTTGCAAAATGGTAACATAAAATGCTTTCAATATGTGCCTTCTTATTTGTGACAAACAACTATTTTGACAGGAACTATTGTAAAGGAAAGCAGGAAGAGGCAAGGAACAAGAAGGAAAAGAAAGAAAGGGGAAAGGGAGTGAGGGAAGGAGGAAGCAAGAAAAGGAGAGAGGGAGGGAGACATGCTATAAAGAAAGGACTTACATATGAAAAATGATTAATCACACCTCAAACTTAAGATGCATAAATTAAGAAGAAAGACCTTCCTTGCAAATCTTGTTTCAGAAAAGATTCAAGAACTTCTTGAAGACATTTTCCTCAAAAAAAAAAAAATCTAAATCACATTCACCATAAAGAAACAACAATCCTGGAGATTATTATGTTAAGTGAAATAAGCCAGTCAGAGAAAGACAAATAATGTATTATTTCACTTACATATGGAATGTAATGAACAAAATAAAGTGACAAAATAGAACCAGAGGCATGGATGGATACATGGAACACACCAACAGACCTCAGAGGGGATGGGGGGCGGGGGGGGACTGGGTCAAAAATAGATGAAGAGAGTAGCCAAAGAACATGTATGTGTAGCCCATGGACACAGATAACAGTGTAATGAAGGACAGAGGCTACGTAGAAGTAGGCAAAGGGTGAGGGGACATCTGTAATAGCATCAACAATAAAAAGAAAAGAAAAAGAAACAATCCAGTTAATTAGTACTTGGGTAAATGCCAATTGTCCCTGGAGATACTTGAGTATTAAGAAGAAGTGAGGGTTTGGAGTCCTGAATCTGAATCTGGGGTCCACATTTTACCAACTAAGTGACTTTGGAAAAAAATCTCTTAGTACCTCCAATCCTCAGTTTCCCCATCTGTAAAATGTGGGTGATAATATATCTACCATGCAGACTTGTGAAAGTCACATGAGGTAATGCTTCTAAAGCACCTGTATTGTGCTTGATAATTAAATAGTTTTTTCCTCCTCACCTCTTTTCTTACACCAAAATCTTTGGGGCACTCCCAACTAAAGTAAGAATAGAGGATGGATCCAGTGCTTCTGAAATTCAAATGTTTCATTTACAAAAGTGTCTATGAATTATATGGAGGTTTTGTTCAAAAGTAGATTATGACTTAATAGTTGTGTGGTGGGCCCTGAGATTCTGCATTTCTAAAAAGCCCCAGGAGAGGCCAATGATGCTGGTCTAAGTCCTGTGGACCAACCTGAAGAAGCAAAGTGCTAATGGCCTCTTAGCATTTGAAAAAGCATAAATACCTGTGATGTAAGAAAGGTTGCATGTATTTTTTAAAGGCTATGTAAATAATTCAGTTACATTAGCACAAATCCAAAAAATTCCCATTTGCCTGCTATAGATTATGCACCTTGAAAGGAACTTGATTTTCCACTAGACCATGGAGCTCAATCATTGTCACAGGGGAAACTCCGACATGCCTCGCACCAAGACTTGGAGCACAAAACCAAAGTGTCCCTGACTCGGCTAGGCACATTTTGCTAGATTTCTTCTCCAATCCTTGGAAAAATACAATGAATGAAAAGAAATATCACACATTCTCAATTTAAGCTCTAGCTAATAAAAAGACTGAATCAAACATAAAGCTGGAAAACAAAGGACCATGGAGGAAACTCAGCAGGTGGGTGGAGGCAAAGGGGAGCAGACATGTGAGGAGCAGAAATGGGGCTGAGGGGAACCCTTGTTTAACATGATAAAAGTGCACAATACTGATTATTTGCATAGGCAATAATAGCATACAAGACCTGTATCAGGAATGTATTTATAATTTTTTGTTCATAAAACATAAATTCAGAACTATTCCTTAGTGTCAAAATATTTTAAGTCTTGATTTTTAATAATCACAAATATAATTTACAATTTTTAAAAAATCCAACTATCTTTTCTATTCAAAACATTCCATTTTAGTATATCCCAGAAGTAAATTTGAGTGAGCTTATAATTTTCTTCAGTCAGTTTCTATGAGTTTACAGGTGACTGGCACTTGGCTCTCTGAGCAGCCAAATTATTTCCCAAATCCAGACATGGATTCAAGTGCAGTAAAAATTGGTAGGTCTGCAAATCAAGTTAGATCATTTTTATACTATATAAATGCAACATGGTATTTTACCATTCTTTCATATTTTTAAAAGATGTTTATTCCTTATTGAACAAATTTAAGAAAAGAGTCATCTCTCCCTGGCTGATGCGGCTTGGCTGGTTGGAGCATCACCCCGCTGAATGGTTTCGGGTTTGATTCCCAGTCAGGGCACATACCTAGGATCTGGTCTAACCCCCAGTCTGGGCACGTAAGGGAAAAAATAAATCAATGCTTCTCTCTCACATCAGTATTTCTCTCTCTCCCTTCCTCTCTCCCTGCCCCTCTCTCAAAAAGCAATGAAAACATGTCCTGTGGTGAGAATTTAAGGGAAGGGAAGGGAAGGGAAGGGAAGGGAAGGGAAGGGAAGGGAAGGGAAGGGAAGGGAAGGGAAAGGTTGGGTTCATCTCTTCTTAGAAAATTGTCTTCCTTATGCAATATAGTGAAAATGTTAATTAAGAGTTTAACACCACTCATTTTCATACTTAATATTACAAATTCTTATACTATTAGTTCACTTATGCATACAAAATATTTTTAACCCCCAAAAGGATAGTAAATTTCTGAGGGGCAAAGACCTGACTTTATGCTTTTTTAAGTTTCTAACGCATTTAACAAAGTGAAAAACACTTACTAATTACTCAATACAAGGCTGATAAACCCAATTAGAAAAAATACAGAATAACACATAGAGGAAAAGCTGTTCCATTTATCAGAAGAAAACATGAGCTAGTATAATTGTTAGTACTTCACAACACAAGCCAGTTACTTCTAGTATATAACTGCAGAAGTACTTTTGCCAAAGAAAGATAGGTACTAGCATGACAGATTTTTCACACTTTATAGCATATCTTCATGCAGTTTATTACCTTGATCAGAGAGCAAAGAAGAAAAAAATCAAGCATTCCTTTAACTTATTTTCTCACCTAGAAAAGTCTGAACAATGCTTTCTCTGCAAAACATTATGATGAAGTTCAGACCATTTATGTTTCTAACCTCAAAAATGTCTTGCTTAAAACAATGGCATTTTGTGGCATTTGGTCTAGAAGAGTGTTTAAAATATCGCAACAGGGTACTACATTGTTTGCAAGAATCATAGAAACATGACATGGAAAGGAATCTTCAAAGTTCAATTATTCATTCTATCCTCCTGCTTCCATATAGAAGTCATCCAAATGAGCTCTGTAATAGATTGATTTTTTTAAAAGGCTTATGCCTATTAGGAGGGAGAGCAATAACATATCTAAACAAAAAAATGTGTTGGCAGCAAGGAAGTTAATTATACAAATAGGAAAGTACAGTGGTTAAATCAGATGTAATGATTAATGGCCCGAAGGCAATCTATAGGGAAGCGTCTAGTGATGAGGCACAAAGCTCTGTCTTTGACCGTGTTGTACTCAATATTTTCATTAGTAACTTACATCAGTGATTCTTAGTCCTGATTGCTCATTAGAATCACCTGGGGTGCTTAAAAAGTACCAATGCCTGGGCTCTGATTCAATTGGCCCCTTGGATCAGACATTCGTGAAGATGCAGAAGACATGCTCATCAAGTCCACATGTGACACAGTAATGACAGGGATAATTTAATGACAGAATAAGTCCCTGTTGTGTGCGAAATTCTGTGGCAAGTAAACTACAGAGACAAATGTAATACACTCCATGTCACCAGTGATGAAAATGAGATTTAGTATGAGATCAATAAAGTCAAAAATCACCAAAACACTAATGCCATCTTAGGCTGCATTAATAATTCTTCTATTTCAAGCTAGTCAAATAACTTTTGAAATAAATTGTGTTTGACTATGGAGCAAGACACTTTAAGAGGTGACAGAAAAGCTGAAGCTCTTTGAAAAGAAGGAGACTTGCAGGTAATTGTCCTAGAGATTGGTCTACTCAGTAAACCCAAGTTTGATATTTTAAATCCAAATTATCAAAAAACAATTGTTGCATAAAACAGGAGACCCATTGGCTCTCCTCTGGCCTCAGAAGAAATGCTGAACTCATGGATAATGAAGCAAGAGAGATTGATGTGGTCCAATTGACGGCAAAACTGTTTAAAATCAAAACTATCCAAAGACAGAAAAGGGTGTTTGGGGGGACAGTGAGTTCCCCTCTTCTAGTGTTATGTAAACACAGACTGTGGATAGGTAGTCAGTTAGAATTCTGTAAAGACCAATTCCGCACTGAGATGCTATCATGAACTTTAGCTAACTTAACAGTACCAGGGAAGTCAGTCAGTTTTGTATAGAACAACTCTTCTTCCCAGCATTTTTGGACTGTTGGTGCAGAACGATGTCACCATCTGCGACATGTCTACATTGCACGTGGACAGCCACAGTTATAATGATCTGACTTTGACTCACAACCAAGGAGCAGGTATGAAATTCAGGACAGTTAAGACTGCTAGAGATATCAAGGTAAGGATAGCAGTAGCTACAGACTTAGATCACTGATCTAGATATAAGAATCTGATTGTTGCCCTTTGCTCAACTTTTCAAAGAATAGTTTTTCACTGCTCAAGCCAGAACATTCTTACAAAGATGTATACATCCTCAAAGTACAACCTTACCTACCTCTGTGTGTGTGTGTGTGTGTGTGTGTGTACACACACACATTTATATATGTGGCCCCTAATCAACTCCTGAAATCATCTTTAAAGTGTCTTCAAATTTAAATTCAATGCCTAAATAACTTACTTTTCTAAGAAAATGCATAGAAAGTCAGCTATAGAATGCAACAGAAATCTGAGCACTGGTTTTGTAACAGTGCACATGAATTTGAGACTACATTTTCAACACAAGTAATTTAATTAATCTTTCCACTACACAATGTAAAATATGATAGTTACTATCTTTTGATAATATGATCACAGAGCCAAACTATTTGGTCCAGTCAAGAAAATTACAAAACAAGATTAAAAAACACTTTGAGACAGTTGGGGTTGGTGGTTTTTCTGTTAACCTCTCAACTGTTACTGAACTTGCCCAATTTTATCCATGTGGTTGATATATGGATTACTCACATAACCCATTTGCCAACAAAGAAACTGCATTTGTAGTTCTCTTTTCACACAGGAAGCTACTTTTCTTCCTGCTCTATCTTTTCATTCTCAGACTTAGTTTAAATCTATTTCACCATAGCTAGGCTATAACACAGCCCCGAAATTCTAACATCAAAATTAGCTTATTCACTCTTCTAATTCCAATTATACACTGCTTGTAAACTTTTCAATTCGTATCATTGCAAGGAAGAAAGTACAAGGAAAATAAATTAGCCAAAGCTGGTGGATTTACTTGAAATTTCCTTCACAAAGCAGATGAAATGAAACCAATTGATGAGGAGGTTGAAAGTATCACAAGCCTGAAATTGGTAAATAAGAAACACTTGAGAGGTTCAGAGTTTACATGGATATTTTAACTATCTTTTTTTATTTATTTCCATTTTAGTTGATGTTTCCAAATGTAAAAAAGTCAAGATTTTTACACCAATTATCTCACATGAGACCATGGAAAGCAATCCCAAGTGTATACAACAATCGCCCCCTTCGGTGTTGCTGTTTTATACAGCTGTATGATCAGCTCTGGAAAACGGCACGGCATGTGTCTGGTTGGGAAATTTCACCCACTTACAAAAAAACAAAATACCCAACAACATGCAGGATAGTTGCTACTTCGTGTCTGCAAGTCAATTTACAAACATTATTTTATTTAGGAGGCAGGTGGGACTGAAATTTTTAGCTGTCCGGTTTTCTCCAACTACCCCACAGAAAGCAAAATGACTGTCCCAACACTCTGTGATCTTTGGAGGGTTGAGACAGTGGACACTTTCTGTTACCTGTAGAAGATTCAATAGTTAAGCCTGAAAATGTACCCTTTTTCTCTGAACAAAAAAAAATCCTTAAGGCCCTTCCTCCAATTTTGCTAGACTAGGTTACAGAAGAAAAGTGAGAGTCCCTAGTTTGAAATTTAAAATGTGGCAACTGTGAATATCCTGTCACATTCCATAAACTTCTGCTAGTTGCACAGACTGAAGACAGTGGCTTGCCAAGTGGCACTGAAGAAATCCCGACTTGAGTGGCACCACTTCGTCCAAGTGTTTCTGACCAAAGAAAATCATACAACGATATTTGCAGGCTCACTTCTAAGGGGTGGCTGATGTTAATACTGTACCTACTGCACAGGTCAAACACAGTGTAAGAGTTTATAAAATAGGTCATGCATTGCTAACTCTAAGAATGTCATGTACAAGATAACCCCCCGACCAAGTACTTGTGACAGCATTTCAGGTGAACACAGTCCTATATATAAAAATAATTCCGTTTCTCTGTTGTGTTGAGTATGTACCTTAAAGAAGCTTCAGAGATTACTGAGAACAAAAATTTTAGCCCATTGAAGATTGATAGAAAGTGTCTGCGGGATTTAATTGTTTTCTTTAAAAAAAACAGAATACATAATCTCTGCACAAAGAAAATTATAAAAATTCCAGATGGTCATGTGTGATCACACTGCATAATTCAGAATGAAATATCATTGGTCAAATTACTCATCCCTCTGACAGCATTAATCTGTGAACTAATGTTAGTGCAGCTGCATTCATGGCACGAGGTCCTATTTTTTTTTAAGTGGCACCAATTTTCCTTAAGTATAACAGCACCCTATTTTTAACAGCAATTATATTTTTAAAAGTTAGCAACTTGTAGAACAAATCTATAACTATACTTAGTTTCTACTTTATCCTCACCAGTTATAGTATTTACAAAAGACTAATGTCCACATAGAGTAACGTTGCCCTCATCCTCCACCCTACACTTTATTCAAGGTTTTCCCTCCCACCTCATTTCTGACCTTTTTAGGGAAGCACAGAGCTTCCGACAAGTTACAGATGCATTTTTAGATAGGGTTCTCGATTTTAATACATATATACACATGTATAAGACAAAATAATTCCCAGTTCAGATATGTTCCAGTGCCCCAAAAGTTAGTTAGGTGGTGAGTAGTCCTGAATGGCAAGCTCCAAGAGATGAGCCATTCTAAAGTGCCCTAACAATCTAAGTCTATATCAGCTGAAGACCCAGGAGGCTGTGGCAATCAATGGCGAGGCAGTCGTCCCAGACTGGCGTTTGAGGTTACAGACCCCAGGCCTAGGCATGGTTATTGGTAAGCAACACATTTAGCTGAAGAGGTGTCACTAAATTCAAAAACTGAAAACATATTTTTATGAAAGCAATATACATTGAGTAGAAAGAATGTGGTTCTCGGGTATTTTGTATAAAGAGAGATTTTGGGTAAAGGGAATTGGCAACCAGGCGTGCTAACTCCAATTCCGTGAATCCCAATTTCATGGCAAGATGATGGATTTGCTACGTGCATTTTGCTTACAATGCCTCCCTAAAACTTGCTAACTCTAGAGAGGTAAAAGTTTGTGTTAAAGGACTGTTGAGGAAAGGGGAAGTATGCTAGCGACAAAAGGCCAGTCATGAAAATTGAGGCAAATGAGTTGACAAATTATGGAAAATAGCAAATTAGGTCCTCTGTCAAAATAGTTATTGGGCCACACAGAAATAGTCCAAGTATGGAATTTATCAATTAAAATTGTAATCCTGTGAAACCCGTTTTCAGATGAATGTATTTCTTTAATACCAAGAATTATTTTTGTAAATTGGCACAACAGAAGTATTTGTTGAACAAGTTAATGCTGTGAATGAGAAAACAGTTTGGGGGGGTGAAACATAGGATTTTTAAACTATCTTATCGTGCCATTTTAGAACATTCAGGAATAGGAATTTAGAAACTAAAGCAAAAAGTTAAAATAGATCAAATATAGTAAGGAAACAAGGAATCAAGCAACAGCTTAGCCAAAGAATAACACTCTTTAAATAAATCAGATGTCAAAAAGATAAAATATTTATACTATTAAACTCTTGAATCCAGAATGAAAATGAGTTCGAGAAATGTCCAAAAATTATCTTTTCTCCTATAAGTAAATTATTTATAAAGGAAAAATAAAAACTTCTGTCATATAGAACGTAGATAATTTACACAGGTACCAACAGCACACAAAACAGAAGGCATTTTCAATGTTTGCTAAAAAGCCACTGTTACTATGGTAATGTCCCAACACACACACACACACACACACACACACACAGCAACAACCAACAACCTGAAACCCATAACAAATGCAAGTCACTGGAACTTTCCACAACTAATTCCAACTTGTCACTCTGCTTGTCATCATCTGTACTCGAGGTGGCACACAAATTGCTTTGGTTATCAGGCCTGCTGATGAGGAACTACAGCACATTGGCAGTGCAACTATGCTTCGCAGGAAGAAGAGAAAGAGAAACCAAATTTTCCATCAGGCTGGGGATTAAAGCAGGACTGGGATGTGTCCGAACATGTTGCTATTCAAAGAGTCTCCCAAAGAAAATATTTACTTTTACCTTTCCATGGACTTTGTGTACTTGCATAGGCGAAATGAGTGAGAAGAGTGATTCAGAAATGCTTCGTTTCAGTAGGCCTGAAAGCTTTTATACTATTTCCCTCCTTTTTATTATAAATTCTTAATTGAGTGTACTATACCCTACTCTCTTCTTTCTTGCATTTTTTTCCTGCCCTTTGACTTCCAAATCCCAACTTTTTAAGAAAAATTAAAACTGCCTTCTTCAGAGGTTCTTCCATTGCTTCCCACTGATTGAAAGATGATTTTCCTTAGTTCTTAACCTCATGGCACCAAGCATGGTGTTACCCAGGGGTTACTGTGGGGTTACCCAGCCTCTGTCTCCTGAGATGCTCCTTTCTCCACTGTCTTCTCACTTCTCTCTGTTCTCAATCCTTGCTGCTCTCTGCTCATTCCTTGGGCTCCCTCCCTTCCTGTCTCTAACTAACTGAGAGTTTTCACCCCAAAATGCCACAATTCAGCCATCACTCCTTGACAAGTTCTATCTTTCTCCCAGCTTTAAGTACTTCCTTCCAACTGATATCCCTAATCTGCAGCTCTAACCTCATCCAAGTTACAGTCCATAATTACCTGGGGATTTCCATTTAAATATCTAACCTATTTAATCTGGAGGAAAATAAAACCCTTTTTCATTTTGCAACTCCTCGGGTCCTGAATACTTATTACCTCCTATTAAAAATCTTTTAAAAGTTATCTGGACTCTCTTTTTTAAAATAATCTGAGCCACAACTTCCTTACTTCACCACTAATTAATAGAATACAGGGTTTTGCTATCTTTCCCTCCTAACTGCAGTGGTACAAATAGACAAACTGGGTGGAATCACTTCCCATTTATTCTGGCAACACTTCCTCAAACACTTTCACTCACCCTGAGCCCTCATTTCCCGAACACTTACAGCCACACCACGCAATTAGAATTTAGCATTGCCTTTTCTTGATTACCTATTGTCAAATTCTTTCCCGTGTGATGGTCATCTCTTCTTGAGTAAATTACACATGCTCCTTGAAGGCTGAGAGCAGAATTAATACCCACTTTGTTAATAACCTCAGAAGCTCTCAACACATTGCCAGTCTAAGCAGATAAGGCCTTCTAACATGGGAAGGGACCATAATTCTGCTACCTTGAAGACACTTTTGATTTTAAGTGTTTGTTAAGAAACAAAAGACGTGAAAGAAGCTTTGCCCCTTTCTCCTTTCATCCTGCTTAAGAGATTCAGACAGAGACATGCTTCAGGAAGGAGATTTTAGGATGCTGCCTTTGCCTAATCTGAATTGAGTAGGGTAAACCAGAGGGCCTCAGGCAGGTAGGTGCCAGTTAGCTAAATATCCTTTGTGTCCCATTGTTTCCGAGTTGCTTAGCAAGGATTTTCCTCCCACATGAGTTCAGCTCTTCAGCTACTTGTAAATTGCCCACTCTCGCTTCTGAAATCTAATGTACCTCCCTGCCCTTTCTCTTTTGTCCAAAATGTCTTATGTACCCAATGTTGCTTCACTGTCTTTGGAATTTTTATGGAATGATCATGTCTATGTAAATTCCCCATGCACCTCTATTAAACTTATTCTTCTGTTAGTCTTCCTCTCTTAATGTGGTTATTAGTCCAGCCAAAAGAATTCAGGAGGTAGGATAAAAAGTATTAATATTTGTTAGCCCTCACACATTCACTTTAGGGCCCACCTAAAAATACACTGCCCTTCCTAGTTTCCTCATGTATTTTTAGCTCCTGGAACTTTATTTTCTTTTTGTATATTTCCTCAAAACCACTTTGTAAAGCAAGTCAACAAACACACACATTGCTAGGCATACAGTAAGCACATTGTGAATATGTCAAATTTTGAAAATCATTTTTAGTTCCATAAAAAAAGGACAATCAATCATTAGTTCACATAAAGTTTCACTGTTATGCCCTCTGGTCTTAGAGAAATACGTTATTACAAAGTGGGCCTAAAGAGATCTAGTCCACGCTCACAAACCCAGAATGTTGTTGGATCATATTTTTCTCCTCCTCTCTTTACCACTTATTGTGAGTTAAGAGAAAATAAAAGCGATCATTGAAACATAGAAAGTCCCATTTAAACAAATGGGAGGGAAATGGAACGGATTCATGTTGAAGGGCGTCTTGATGACGTCACTGTAATCACTGCCTGCTGAGAGTCAGCCATATTGTCTTATTGCATGAACAGTCTCTGAAAAACCCAAGGGGTCATTGTTCTACCACTCACAAAAATCACAAGAGCAACTACAGATTCCATCCAATAACCACAACATCAACAAGACATTCTAAGATGCTAGGAATAAATTAAAGTATTAGAGTTACAATTTTGGGATGGAAGCCTTTCTTTACAAGCATGCAAAGCAATTTGGTTAAATTTTCACCAACTTATATAAGCCCATGAGTAGGATCGATAACTAAGCTCAGGAAAACAAAAAACAAAAAAATCCTTTAGAAACTTCCCGTCTACATTTGTGCATGAAATACACTCAGATAAAAGTTACTAAGTGTTCAGCTTTACTAAAGTTTCTGATTTTGAGGCTGGATAACTTTCTCATCGCTCAAATAAGTTCATCCCCCTTCTCAAATTCTGTGAAGAATTTGAGTGAGGATAGAGTGTGCCTAGGTGAGAAAGAGGGAGAACAGGAACCAGCAAAAAACAATGATTTCTAAAACCATTTGTTTACTTTTAAATGAAAACAGCCATATTAATCTAATACTTTTTCTGACTTATTTTTACATCAACACACTTTAATACAACTACAACTGTTTTCACTACTACCATTCACTTTGAACTCCTTTTAATAGGAATGAGTCTGGCTACTTGGCCCACTCTCACAATTTCTCTAACATTTTTAACATTAACATATTTTAATACAACATTGTTTTCATTACTTCCATTATTCATTCCTATTATTAACCAGGAAAACTTTGAACTCCTTTCTAATGAGAATAATAATTCTAGCACTTGGCTTGCTCTCCCTCCACTCTTCAATCCACTTCGTTTTACATGCCTTGGCAGTCTGAAATCCCTCTAGTTTTCACAATATTATGTCTAATTCACCAATTAATTTCACTTAGAATCATTAACCTTGTCTTTCATTTATGTTCTGAACCCCTTATCTTTTTTTACTTGAATTTATTGGGGTTGTTTTGGTTAACAAAGTATGTAAGTTTAAGGTGTACGATTCCATAACATATCATCGGTATATTGTATTGCATGTTCACCACCCCAAGTCATGTCTCTTTCTAAATTGCTTATTTCTTAAAAGTACTTTGATCATTTTTTAAGCCTGTGCTATTTCCTATAATGTACTTTGAAGCTTTAGGCTTTGTTGATAAATTAAGGTTCCCTAGGAACTGAAATATCCTTCAGCCTTCAAAGAGAAAAATTTTCTTAGCCAAGCTTAGTGCTTGCGGGAATCACACTATTTATCTGAGCTTTTTGTGAATTTTTCTCCCAAGTGCTCATCTACAAATGTTAAGGGTAAAATTTAAAGTCATCCATAGCCTCATATTTGTAAAATTTGTTATCACTTTTATCTGCCTTTGTCTCCAGAGTTTAAAAACTTTACCCATAAGTTTTCTGTCTCCAGAGCAGAGAAATGGGAGACTTCTTTGTTTATTTTTGTTTGGGAGGTTTAGGGGGTGGTTTTTTGTAGTTTTTTATGTTGTTCAATAACAGTTGTGCCCATTTTCCCATTACTCTCCCCTGCTTGTTTATTTTTGTTGTTGCTGTTGTTTGTTTGTTTTTCAGGATTGACCAAAAGAATAGCATAGTATCATGGGAAAAAAATATTTGGAATCCAGTCAGTATGAATTAAAATTCCATCTTGGCCACCTCTTAGCTATGTGACCTCAGTTACTAAGTGAAGCTCCACTTAATCTCTCTGTTTTATGGGAGATCAGCATATGTGCAAATCACCTGGTATACAGCTAGACTCACAACTATAGGAATGGGAGCCGCCATCTGGCTGTGTGACCCTGAGCAAGCCGTTGAAGTGAGATCTCTGTGCTTCAATGTTTTCATACATAAAAGTGAGATAATAAAAGTACTCTCTCACAGAGTTGTGAAATTAGATAAGCTTAATATAGTAGAGTGCTTAGAGCCATGCTTTTCCTATGTATGCTAAGCACCACACATGTGTCAGCTATTCACATTATCATCATCACTAACTTCATTGTTATCACTGTTAACCATGTACTGAGAGCATCAGGAAAATTTCCTCAACTCATCAAATGCTTCAATAAGCATCTCATTGAATCATTATCACTTCCATATGGCTTATTTGGTGGGGAAGGGCTTGGAAGTGGTCTGTACTACCACAATTGCTATTAGTCTTCTTGTTTTAGGTGCATTTGTTTCTGTATTCTGGCATCATCTTCATAATTTATCAGCAACTTTCACACCTTCAGTATCACAGATTTGCTAACTTTTGGCAAGATACCTGCTGCAAAAAGTTCACAACTTCAGCCAATTTCTCAGTATCTTCCTAACACTATTATTACCAATATCTTACTTAAGCCAGTCCTTTATAGGGAATCTAAAATTTATTGTAACTATTTGCCCACAACCATGTTAGGTTTAAAAGAAAAATTCATATAAAACATTTAGCAGGACCTGGCACATAGTAAGCATCTAATATATTAGCTAGTCTTACTATTATCAATTATTTCATAGTTGATAATGATTCATAATTTCATAATTGATAATTTCATACATTATCTCACTTAATCTTTTAGTAAATAATCCTATAAGTAAAAATTCTCATTTCACATCTGAAATAACTGATGCTCAGAGAAATAAGCAAATCAAGATCACAAGTTAGCAAATAATAGAGAGGGAAAGGATTCAAACTACAATCTATCTTATCTCAAAACATTCTTTCCACTGCACTTCAGGGGCTTTCACCATTTCTCCTTTCATCTTTTTCATAATAAGTCTTAGTTTATTTTTGTTTCATTCCAGCCTTTAGGTTGGAATATTACTTCTTCAGTCATTATGAGAATTCTCCCTGGGATGAGTTAGGGTCTTTTCAAATCCATTTCCAGTTGGAGTAATAACCTTTCAAAAAGAGCAAAAGGCTGCTGGATTCTGCCTCTCTTAAAAAAAAAAAAAAAAAAAAAAAAAAAATCTTGTAGGAAGTGGTTTAACAGCCCTAAAATCAGACGGATACAGCTTCAAATCCCATCTCCACATAGAGTGGCTCATAGCGTTATTGTGTCCTATTCTACTTCAATCCTTACAATAACTCAATGAAGTAAGTACTTTTATTATCCCGAGTTCGTAGCTATATAGACTGAGGCTGAGAGAGGCCTCATAGCTCATGGTATGACCAGCCGTCCTGTTGGGAGTTCCCAAAACAAGAAACCACCAACTGATTCCAGTGGGAACCCACATGCATTCCAGGAGGACTTGGTCTAGCCCATGTGAGCCACTGCAGTGGCTGTTAGACCTGCCCCTCTCTGCTCTGTAGCTCCCCTTTCTCAACTCGTGTTGACATTCTTGATTCTGTCAGCCCATAATGGATTTTTTCTTTCTTTGGTATATATTAACTCAGAGGCTGAGCTGCCTTGTTTGATCTGCTGCAGCTGCAAAATACTGTCCTACTGTCTTGCTGTTGTTAGGCAACCCAACAGAAAACACAGCCACAGCCACACATCTGTGTGCTTTTGTCAGGATCACGCAAACTCAAGAGAAAACCATCTCTGTATCATTGGTATGTTATTACTTTTAAAAGAAAGAAAGATCTGAAGCAATCACAGCAAATTATTAACATCTATTCAATCTGGGTGGTGGGAACATAGGTGTCATCTCCTATACTTTTCTGTAAATTTGAAATATTCATCAATTAAGTAAAAATAACTGTAAGTATAAAAGATTGTAGCATCTTACAAAAATGCAAATAAAATATGACTTCCCTTATAGAGTTGCTACTCACAGAAGGAAAACACTCATTACATGTTGGAAAACAAGTGTATGTAGCTAACCACTTAAATGCATAATTATCCCATAGTAGATTACTTATTACTGTTTTTCCCCAAGGTCTTAAAATATACACATGTCTACACCTCTGATTTAGGGCTTAATGGCCAAGATTTTCAAGGGCCATTCTCTATGTGAAAGGACTGGCTGTAGAATGGCTAGGAAGGCATGGAGCCAATTCTGGTAATAGCCAGAAGGGTTAAATGACTGGATGTCAGGAAGTTGCACCAAGTACCATTAATCACCATGAAAAATTATAGTCCCTCCCTCTCTCAGGCTGAAAAACATGTTTATCTGCCTCCTGAGAGCGATTCCTTCTCTCAAAGGCAGACTTACTTTAACCAAGCTTGCAAGATTGATGAATAAAATCAGAGTGCCATTATATTACTTTACAATGAGAAATCTGTCACAGAAACAGTGTACTGATCCCCTGTAAAGAAATTTACATTGAACATTAAATTATAATCACAGTTTATGTGATTAGCACAGCATGAGAAGAGAGAATTTGTTAGCTATCTCTGTTGAAATTTACTGGTATTAAGCTACACTAACCTAATACACCCATCCCCGTTTATGGGGAAGATCTACCACTGGGAACAAAATACTAAAAATAATTCATTGGCCAAAATTCTGTCTACCCTGTCTAGTGCCTGCACAGACACCGTCAGTTTGTCTCTTGACGCCTGCATTTCTATGCCTTAACAGTCATCAAACTCCTCTTTGAATTGCGACTTTCTTTCATTAATGTGCTGGTACTCGATTGTAGAGCAAGTCTGATAGACCATACTCACCTACAGAATCAGTTCTACCAATTATCCTTCTTGGAGTTTATAAAGACTATGTAACAACTTAGGTTGAGTCATAGAAAGATGGGGACACCTTGATGGGGCCCAAGATATAATTCACAGTGTTGTTCACCAATGTATCCCAAGTTTCTAGAAGAGTTCCAGTCACTCAGTAGATACTCAGTGAATATTTATGGGAATAAAGAAAAGCCTCATTTTTAAAAAATAAAAAGTACTTAAGTACAACTTAAAGTACACATTTTAGTCATTGTTGCCACTGATTTAGTAAATAAAATCATTCAGGATCTGGGTACTTTCTCCTACATATATGTTTTCACATTCAGCCCAAGTGTCTTAGAGAAAATCCCAAAATGCCATTCATCACCCACCAGCCACCACTATCACTTCTATCAATAAGTGCTACCATGGAGACCCACTTTCCTATCATCCCTGTATACTTCAGTGCCCAACTGGGCAGCAAAGTGGACTAAGCCTGAATGCGACTTCCCATACCAGTAAGAATACCAACCACTCTTAGTGCAGAGTAGAAATGGGTATATATTGCTAAATTCTGTACTTATGGAAACATATGGTGCCTTGCTATTAAAATGGGCTAACAAAGAAAGTTTTTAGAGAAGTCATAAAGTTCTACAAGACACGAATCCTACTGCCCTTAAGGGGTAAGGCCCACTCCAGCACATGTGCGTCATGTGTAATTTACTCACTGCGTACTGGAACTTTTCATTGTATTCACGGTCATTGGCTTTTACTATCCGTTCCACTTCTAAAAAGAAAGAGAAATTAGGTATGAAATTAAATTTTCAACCCAAAGAATCACATAACTCATTAAAATAACAGCACTTAGGTTACTTTGATTGTCGTCAAGGTTGCAAGAATTCTTTCCTTTGAAATTTGAAGGGCATTGGTTTTTTCCAGCCTAAATGTTGGAACATGTATTGGAAAGTCCCAAAATGGAAAGCTGAAATGTTTCTCATTGTCTTTCTGATGCTAGCCATAAAGCAAAACACTACGTATCTCCAATTTCTATATCCCTTCAGCTCCACAAAGACTCTTACTCCTAGCTTCATGTAGTTCCTAAAGGCCAAGGAGCTTCTGAAAATGAAATGCCACTTTGGGAAGGAATTTTTATTTTTTATTTTGCTACACAGTCATAAAATATAACATAGCCAAACAAAACCATTTTGAAGTGGCCAGTGAAGTCACTGACCTTGTGATCATAGAGCCAAAAGTGATACTTGTAAACAACCCCGGACATTGAGAGAATTCCACATCATCAGAGACCCGAAGACCCATCCTCAGCTGGAAGTAGCTTTCTCTTTCCTTTTTTTCTTTGTACTTCCCTCTGCTTCACTCCAGCCAGTGGACACTATCTTCACATTCTGACTTCTGACATATGCCAGAACGCCAATATCTCCTGGAGGGGAGCTTCTATGTATGTCTGGTGCACCAGTTTTTACTTCTTGTGAGCTTATTTTTTTGCCACTGCCACCCAGAGGATGCCCAATGCCCCAAGATCACCTGGCTCTGGAGGACATGGGAGCCCATGCTCCTGAGTCCCATGGGACTGTAACAATCAGAAATTCACTTCTTGGCAGACTACCATCTTCAGGACCCTGAACAGAGAACAGACTGAAACACACCCCCAGGCTTTGTGAGAAAGAGGCTTATTTGCCTGTCCACAGCTTTGTCCTGAGGGACACTCTTCTGCTTTGGCACACTTACAGAGACCTATGGAGGGACTCTCAGGGAATGAAAGCTAGTGAACACAGTCTTTGCACTCTCCCTCTGCCTCATTCCAGATCATTGGTGTCTTCTAGAAATCACCTTCTATGTTCTCTGGTGCCCTGATTTTTGTAGCTACTACCAAGGGACACTTCTACATCACCTGAAAGCAAATGCAAACACCAGTACAAATAACAAAATAAAAGCATAATAAACCCAAAGTTTATAATAGTGCAGAGATTAAAATTTGTAGAGGACAAGAAAAGATAGTGCCTCAGATACACCAGCTGAGCATATTTTTGTGGTAAGGATACCAAGTTCTTGCTCCATGTCTACTGCATCCAAAGTTGACCAAAGGAAAATGATGGAATAATAAAAGCTATGGGAAGAGTGTCAGCCAAGTAACCACCAGATGTCAATGCTGGATTCTCAAGGCGAGTGACTTGACCATCTCACCTGGGAGTCCCTTAATCCCAAGGTTCTCCACTTGGATAAATGACAGGTGATACAAAGTATAGGGATAGGAGTAAGAGTCTGAATTTAGCAAAGATACATACAACCATGGAGATAAAGGAGACTAGAGGGTGGAAAGTAACTTGGAAGCACATGTTAGGGATAGGAGAAGGAAGACCAAGAGGAAAGCAAAGATAAGAAGAGCTGGAAATAGAAGGGAGATGAGAAAGATGAGGGAGATGAAGAAGGAGGGAAAGAAGAAAGGAACATATCTTCATATCCATCCCTTATATGCCAGGCACCATGAATTTTAAGAACTGTCCACATTTTCCCAAAGTTCAAGAGGAATCAAAATGCCTCTACAGCCCCTTTGGCTCAACTTTCAAGTATGAAGTGTGCCTCTAAGGGCTGCTCCTGACACATGACACCCTGCCTTTGACTATGGTTGTGTTTCTACCATTCGAAGAGTATTGGTCTGTTTGACATCCACTTACATGGCTTCCTTCTTACCCATCTAAAGAAGCCAGTTTCCTATGAGTGTTCCTGTTTTCCAGTCTAGCTCACCTAACTGCTGATAAGAACAATACCAGACTGATGTCCAGATCTCCTGACACCTGAGTGGGCTTGCCCCTATTGTGTACAACTCTGAAATCTGAATCCGCCAGGAAGTAACCTCTCAACCAACCATCCCTGTAGGAAACAATTCAAACTCTGGCTATAAAAATGTCATCCCCTTTCTTCCTGATTCCCCAACAAACAGCAAAAAATATCAAAGCCTAAAATAGTGTTTTAGATAATGAGATCCCACTGAAATTACAGAATATCTGTTTTTAAAAAAATAAAATAGGGACTTCCAGCCAAGATGGAGGCATAGCTGGATACACTGTGCCTCCTCTCACAATCAAGATTAGGGACAGCAAAAATATAGAACCAGAAAAAAAAAAGAAAACCCAACCAGGACAGAAGGAAGATTGAATTGTGCAGGAGTCTGACAACAACGATTCACCCAGACCGGTAAGAGTGGCGGAGTCCGCAGCTGGCACAGTCAGAACACGGTGGGATAAGCCTGTGGTGGTCCCGGGTGCCCAGTTACTCCAGGCAGTGGCTTTGCTGAATGTGGGGAGGCCAGGCAGGGCGCACAAGGCAGCAGACCACGGACACACATTCCTACACAGATAAACCAGGCAAAACAGGCAGCGAGACAGACTGCTCGATGCGGGGCTCCAGTGCTGGGAAATGAAGCCTAAAAGCACCCATTGAAAATACTTGTCGGGGCTGAGGTGCCTCCAGGGGGTCCCAGACTCACAGAAGAGTTCATTGGGGAGACTCACAGGGTCCTGGAGTGTGCGCAAGCCCACCCACATGGAAATCAGCACCAGAAGGGCCCAATTTGATAGGGGAAAGAGGCTGAAGGGACTGGAATCCATGAAAGAGCACGGAGCAAGCGCCACTGTTCCCTCTCGGACCCTGCCCCCACATGCAGCATCGCAACCCAGCAACTGGGCTGCCCTGCCCTGGTGAATGCCTAAGGCTCCACCCCTCACTATGTAACAGCCTTGACCAGACAGAAACAAAAAAAAAAAACAAGGATGGCTCAAAAGGGAGAACAGACTGGGGCCCCAGAGCTAATTCATCTGAGTGACCAGGAGGTGGTCAACCTATCAGAGGCAGAGCTCATAGCACTGGTAGCCAACCTATCAGAAACACAGTTCAAAGCTCTGGTGATTAGGAAGCTCACAGATTTGGTTGATTTTGGTCTCAAACTAGAGGAACAAATGGAGGCTACAATAAGTGAAATGAAGAAAAATGCACAGGGGACCAATAGCGATGGGAGGAAAACTGGGACTCAAATCAATGGAGTGGACCAGAAGGAAGAAAGAAACAACCAAACAGAAAAGAAGGAAGAAACAAGAATTCAAAAAAAGTGAGGAGAGGCTTAGGAACCTCCAGGACATCTTTAAACGTCCCCACATCCGAATTATAGGGGTACCAGAAGGGGAAGGGGAAGAGCAACAAGTGGAAAACTTATTTGAACAAATAATAAAGGAGAACTTCCCCAATATGCCAAAGGAAATAGACTTCCAGGAAGTCCAGGAAGCTCAGAGTCTCCCAAAGAAAGTGGACCCAAGGAGGAACACACCAAGGCACATCATAATTACATTAGCCAAGATTAAAATGAAGGAGAGAATTCTAGAAGCAGCAAGGGATAAAGGCAGAGTTACCTACAAAGGAGTTCCCATCAGACTGCCAGCGGATTTCTCAAAAGAGACCTTCCAGGCAAGAAGGGGCTGGAAAAAAGTATTCCAAGTCATGAAAATCAAGGACCTACATCCAAGATTGCTCTATTCAGCAAAGCTGTCATTTAGAATGGAAGGGAAGATAAAGCACTTCTCAGATAAGGTCAAGTTCAAGGAGTTCATCATCACCAAGCCCTTATTATATGAATGTTAAAGGGACTTATCTAAGAAAAAGAAGATAAAAAATAGGACAGTAAAAAGACAGCAAACTCACAGATATTAACAACCACACCTAAAACAAAAGCAAACTAAGCCAACAACTAGACCAGGAGCAGGAACATAGAAATGGGGATCACAAGGAGGGTTTGCAACAGAGGAGTGGGAGGAGAGGGGGAGAAAAGGTACAGAGAATAAGTAGCATAGACTGTGGGTAGAAAATAGACAGGGGGAGGGCAAGAATAGTGTGGGAAAAGTAGAAGCTAAAGAACTTATGAAACATGGACATGAACTAAAGGGGGGAATGTGGGTGGGAGGGGGTGTGCAGGGTGGAGGGGAATGATGGGGGAGAAATGGGACAATTGTAATAGCATAATCAATAAAATATAATTAAAAAATAAATAAATAAAAATAAAATAAAAGAATAGAAACAAAGTAGTGCTAGAAAATCAGGGTGGGGTTTAGTAGAGCTTCATAAATTTTAAAGAAAGTCTAGAAAATAAAATAGAAATCAGATGAGATTGAGATGAAAAAAAAAGATAGGAACAGTTCTCACTGAAAAACATTAGAAGAGTGGTCTTCCCAATGAAGCCCAGAAAAGTTTCAAATTCAGTCGATAAACACAAAGATTGAGGGTGTGCTATAGAGGGGATAACAGTCCAGTTTATGTTTATTGTCTTATCAAAATAAGTAATAGCGTTTCCTTTCATTCTCATAAGTGGAGGATCTGATTCATGAGATCTATACTGTTGGAAAATGCTTCAAAGAAGCAAATAATTTCCTGTGGCCCTTCAAATTATCTTTTTCACAAGGTGGAATGAAGGAAAAGTCCACCCATCTTGCAGGAGGTGGAGATGCTGGTAACAGGGAGGACCAGATCAACAGGCTTATTAGAAGGATGAACTAAGGTATCCACCATGGTCATTTTTGTAATCTGGCCAGTCAATAAACAGGAACTGCTTCAAAATTGAAGAAAAAAAAGTGTGGTAATTTGGTAGATAAATTAAGTGATCACCTTAGTTTTGGAGCATTACCAGAATAATTAAATAATAATTGAGCCAGCTCGGCCACACACTTCCTCCCTTTCCCACCAAAAAGAGGACACAACATGCCTGAGGAGGAAACCAAGGTTGGGTGTGCAGGCCAAGAGAGAAGCAGTTCTGAACCTCTACATCAGCTCCAGCAGACTCAGGCCCTAGTAAAGCCTGCCTTCCTGAGACAGCTATGGGATTTGCCAAATTACGTGACTAACCCACGGTACTATAGACTAAATGTTCGTATCCTCCCAAACTCATATATTGAAACTTAATCCCCAATGTACTGAGGGGACTTCAGAAGGTATTTAGATCATGAGGTCGAAGTCCTCATGAATGGTATTAGCACTCCTATCAAAGAGGCTCCCTTGCCCGTTTCATCATGTGAGAATACAGCAAGAAGATACCTTCCTATGAACAGGGTGCAGGCCCTCACGCACCACCAAATCTGCTGATGCCCTCATCATGGACTTTCCAGACTCCAGAACTGTGAGAAATAAATTTATGTTGTTTGCAAGCCAACAAGTCTATGGTACTTTATATAGCTGCCAGAACAGATGAAGAAAAACCTCTCTGTGAACTGGCTACATCACTGGCCCTCCTATTTAAAGGAGAGGCCTGGCAGGGATGAAGAACTTTGCAACTGCACTAATTCATCTAGCCCTTCATTTGTTAATACAAGCCAGCAACCATAAGTCACCAGAAATCTGAGACAAACCAATAGTACAAAGGAGAAGAATCCAAGGGGAGGAGATAATGGTGAAAACAAATGAGGAAAAGGGGTTGTTTTCTTTTTAATTCTAACTAGTACCTTGAAGATATTCAGGAAGACATCACATTCATGAAACAAGAACAAACTGGTAGCAACAAAGGAAATAGAGAAAAAGAAAGAGTTTTTGGAAGTTAAAAATATTTAATAGACAAGCTGTAAAGTAATCTTGAAGAACTCTCCTAATATACATACCAAGATGACAAAGAGGAGGAAAATGTGAAAAGAAAACTTAGGAAAAGGGAACATAAAAAATGAATGGGAGGAAATATTCAAATAAATAGAAGAAAATTTTACCACACCAGAATAAAACATAACTCTTCAAGGTGAAAATGCCACCAAGATGAATTAAAGTGGATCCACAGACCTTCATGAAATTTTGAGCTCCCAAAACAAAGTCAAAACATTAAAAACTTCCAGAAAAAAAAAATTGGTTAGTCCCAGAGACACAAGAATCAGACCATGAAATTTCTCATCTGCCACAAGGATAACAGAAGACATTGGAGTGATGCCTTCCAATTTTAAAGAAAAATATTCTTGAATTTGGAATTCTATACTCAGCCAAATAAACAAGCATAAAAGGGCAATGAAAATCTTTTTAGTCATGCAAGAGTGTTTACACGTAAGACCATCTCCAAAATAACTACTCAAGAATGTATAACAGGAGACATTTTTATTTTAAATTTTCTTTTTTTACATTTACGTAAATATTTTTATCATTTTTTATTGTTGTTCAAATATAGTTGTCTCCATTTTCCCACCACCACTTTCCCCTGCCCCACCCACCCTCACCTCCCATATTCCATCCTTCCCCCCTTTGGCTTTGCCCATGGGTCCTTTATACATCTTCCTTGATGACTCTTTCCCTTCTTTTCCCCATTATCTCCCTCCCTCCTCCCCTCTGATTTAAAAGGAAAGCAGAGTGGAAGAAAATATAGAAACAAGGATGATGATCAACTAAAGTCAACAATGAGAATAAAAATGCCTAATACAATGACGCACACACCTGCTTTAGGGTGGACCACAAAGTCTACAGAAAATGGGAAGACCTATTGCCCTTTATTTCATAGTCTGTAAAGTAAACATAAGCCAATTTCTCAGAAAAGTACAATTATATATTCGTTCTTAAGTCACACAATAATTTCTCTAACAAATTCTCATAAAGAAGTCATTGTTTGATATAAAGAACATAAAATGAGTTCTTTAGAGCTGTGTTTTGTAACGACCCTAGGAATATCATCCCAAACACAATTTAGAGGGTCCAATGAGAGTTTCTGGACTCAGTCTCTGCTGAGCTGATTACATTCAGGAATAGATTTTAGAATATTTATATAAATAAATGAAGTATGTATCCTTCAAGCAACCATCCTAATTATTATTTCTCTCAACTGCACTTGTGCTGAACACTAAATGACTGTAAGCTTAAGACTGAACTTCCTGAAAAATACCTAGAGAACTGCTGTGCTGTGTAACTAGCTAGCTGAGCACCGATCCACAAGACAAAAGATAGAGCTAACACTATTGTGTTAGCATTCTTTCATGACAGCAAAGGAGCCTAAGAGAGATATGTATGTGCCTGGATAGGAAGCCATCCTTCACCATTCCAATGAGCCAAAAGAACAGTCATTAACAGAGATTATCTTAGACACTTGTTTTGAATCTGCTCGAAAATATAGGAAAATGGGTTATTAAACCTTCAAAGTCCTACTCCACGCAGGGTGATGGAAATAACTCTCACTCCCCAAAAGTCTTAAACACCAATATAATTTGATGTCTGCCCCAGTCAAATAAAATAAAATATCAATGAAGCACTCGTAGGATGCTTATCTTTGAGCCATGTGCTTCCTGCTGCGTGATCCAAGATAACTAAATGAGGACACCTCATTTATTTTATGAAGTGGTCATTTATAAATCAGTCAAATGCTAGGGAACATTCACCAAAAACGGTAACCTTCATTTTAGGATTGATGACACGTAGCCTACGTCCTCTGTCCCCAAAGTAATTATCTAGTAGAGCTAATGGTTTGTTTGAGCCACAATAAAACCATATCCACTTATGTTTGTACATATGCTTGTCTTGGTATTTGGAAAGAGGATGTGCATTTAGAAAATCCAACAGTGTTATGGGATAACTAAGACACAAATTCAAAAGGTGGGAAGGAAATAACACTACTCTGCTGGAAATTTTTAACTGCAATCAAGATGTTGTTCCCTGTTAGCAAGACTTTTTGGACCTTTAAAAATGAGTGATGAAACAGTCCTCATGTAACAAAAAGAGGTCTGGATCTTTTTTTTTTTTCATATTAAACTTGTAGTTTTATTCAGGTTTGATTTTAACAAATGTGTTGGGGAGAGAGCCGACAGGAAAAGGCGAGGCCCATGGGGGCAGGGCCCTCCCAGATGCCTCAGGAAGGCGCAAGTCCCCTCCCCTCTCCTGCTAAAGAAATTTGGAGAGAGACATAGTCATAGGGAGGGGGCTGGCCCCCAGTCTGTGGGACTTGTGCCTGGGAAACAAGGGGCCAGATCAGGATGTATGCGGGGAGGGCACAAAGACCATTTGCCAGAATCCACAGCTTTCTGATTCCAGAATGGCAAAAAAACCTAAATCACAAGCCATAGCTCTGAGGTGAAAAGATCAGAGGGCAGCTTTGGGGCCAAGGCCATGACTCACTCACTCCTGACCAGGGGAGTGGGGTGAAGGGCAGGGGCTCCCCGACAGATTAATGGGGTGGGGAAAACCAAAATAAAACTTCCAATATTAAATTGTGTAGGAGTCCAGCTAAAGGCAGGGCCAGAGCTAGGCCAGGCTGGGGAAGGGGCCTCTGCAGGCTCAAGGATCACTGCTGCCACCACCGCCACCTGGAGAGCCAGTTATTTTGACATGACCTTGATTGCAACAGCTACCTCCTCTGTCGTGGCAGACGCCTTGTAACCAGGATCTCCTCTCAACAACCTCCTTGCCGAGATTTCCCTCAAGCAGAGGAAGGCCCTCTCTCATTTCCCCTTCTGTCCTGGATGCCTACCAGCTGGAAATCATTCCTTTTAAGGTTGAGAACCTGTGTATCATGAGTTGATGGGAAGATGTCTTCATATTTCTTCCCAGGAAAGGTGTCAACACCAATTGGGTGGACCTTGGCGTGGCTGTGCTTGCCAGTCTTGGAGGCAGACATCTCCACAATCTCAATCTCACACGGCCATCCTTTGAGCACCACAAAGCCATTCTTACTGTAATTCTGAACACCGAGCTGGGAAGGTGGCTGAGGCCCCTGCACCTCCTGTCTCCAAGTCCAAATCACCTACCATTGTAAGAGGCTTGGATGCCAATTCATGCAAACACAATCAAGGCCTGGATCTTAAAGCAAGAGGCATAAGATCTCCTCCTACCAAACCATCCATGTAAGCGCATTTAAACTCACGACCTCTCCTTAGCTATGGTTCCTCACTAAAATAATGCCACTTTGGATCACCATCATTAAGTGAGAAAATGTATAGAAAGCACTTTGTAATTAGAAAAATACCAGAAAAACTTTTTTTAAGAAAAATAGCAAGTAAGAAGTGAAAACAGAAAATCAACAAAGCTTGGATAGTCAGTCTTAAAGTTTCTTATATTGTTATTTCTAAAGAGGGTCAAAATAATTTTCTGAATATTTTTAGTAGAAACTGGCAAACACCTATCAATTCTACCCCAAGTCCTCTAAGGCAACACCCAACTCTTACTCTGAGCTCTTCTCCCTCATAACATAATAAATATTATCCAGCTTCCATTTCCAGTAGGCAAGAGAAGACAAGTCATTTACATCTTTTTTTATCAATATATCTGTGAACAATTCGTAATACCTTAGTACTTAAGACTAGTTAGTGAATGCAGCAGCTCTGTTAACAAGACCAAAGGGAAGAGGAAGATTTGGGAGGCTTTTATTGGACCTGTGACTGATTACAGCACTTGTGAGTCCCTAGTTAGCGAGCACGACTATCTTTCTTCAGTGAACACCAGAGCATTTTTGTCCTTCACCAAATGCTGTTTAGGAGACTGCTTTCAGGCAATTGGCTTTAGATCCCCCAAAACATGAAATGATGAAACACCATGGAGAATTTGGGGTCTCTGTACAAGACCCTGATGACATGAACTGATATTTCCTTAGCAAGGTTGGTCCCAAGCCAAAAGCTGAAGAATATCTCCACACATAAAGTGTCATTTGGGTTTTATTGGTGGTGGTTGTTTTTTGGGTTGGGTCAGGTCTCAGAAAAATTCCCTCAAGCCAAATCAATGACTTAAGTTTATTTCTTTCTTAATTTTCTTTCATTCTTCACAATCTGGTCTGTGTGGTCGAAAGCCAAACCAATTCATTAAAGACATGAGGAAAGAACAATGAAAGGGCAGAGCTTTGAAGAAAAGAGTTCCCCAGTCTCCAAGATTTTCTGATTTAACTCCAAGTACACACTCAAATATGAGTGAAAAATATGTGTCCCAAATTGGGGTTTCCCATTGAACCCCAGTGCTGACCTGCAGCTGGTGGGACTTACTGACATTTGAGCAGCAAACTAAAGAGAACCAAGGCAAAACAAAAATCTTTCCACAGTTTTTTTTTACTCTTGTCCTCACCAAAAAAAAAAAAAAAGCTTGGAAACAGAGTTAGGGGATTTATACAAATAATAATGACCTTGGGTTTCTTTTCCTCTTGAGTGCACCAGTTTGCTCATCAGGGCCAGATATTTGGAAATTTTAATTTATTGGGAGCTTTATTCTTCCTGTGGCTTACTACAGTTTCTCAAAGATATGTAAACCTTTTTGTTGATTTATATTTCTTCCAGAACACATAAATTATATTATACAAGTTATAAGTAAAATCAATAAAATGTTTATATAACCCCATGACATGTAACTTTCTACACATTGCACTGGGAGATTTAAGACTTACTATATGATAATAAGAAGAATAACTAATGTTTATTGAGCGTTTGTTAAAAGCTAGATACTATATGAAATGTTTCACATGCATTATTTCATCAATCCTCAAAACAATCCTATCTCGTACATGCTATTATGATCCCCACTTTACAAATGAAGAAAAGAGTCAGCAAGATTATGCAGTAGAATCAAAATTCAAACTTCAAACTACCTCCCTTGTAAAAGAATCTTGAAAGAAATCCGGTATATAAAGAGATGGTCAGACATACTGTGCAAAGGTAACCTGGAAATGCAAACTGGTGTGTGCCTGTGTCCAGAGGCCAAGGAGAGAGAGAAGTGGCTTCCCTCATAGAATGTAATACTCCAGAATGTCCTTCAAATCACATGCCCCCTCCCAGTTAACCTTGTGACCCTGTGACCTCTTACCTTCCATTGCTTTTAGGCTTCTCTCTATTTCACTGTGGAGGCCTTCCCAGAAAACTCATCTGCCCTCTCCTTGCTGAGAATACACTCCCAAACCCCTCTTCAAAATTTACTGTTATAGACTGTTGTTTGTCTACATTATTTTACAATTTAATTATCTATAGGAAAAATTGCATTTTTATGGACTAGGACTGGATCAGAACACTTTCTGTAAAGCTGGAAAATAGCTTTACCTTTTTACAGCACCCCCATTCAAAAAGAGAGGAGGAAAAAACAGGATCTACCCTAAGGATCACAAGAGCCTAGAAGAAGCTACAGGACATTTAATTTTCCATGAGAGACACATTCCAGCCATCCAAGGGAAAGCAAGCCACCTGTCACAAAGTGAGAGGAAAAAAACCAGGTGGAAAAGAAAGACACATGAGAAAGAAGCCTGAGGCAGTCTCTCGTCTGCTTGATACCTCAGGGCTTGCACAGGAAACTGTTTTTTCAAAGCTTGTGGTTGTCATTTTGAAATGTACAGGGCTATAAGTTATGTTTCTTTAGTACATATTGGCTTCTGTGTCCTGAGACACATGTGGCAAATAAAATCTGCTGGAGCCAAGACAAAGCGATTTATTTATTCCAGAAATATTTCTTGAGCTCTTTTGAGCAAGGGTCTATTCTAGGCAAAAAAGGAAAAACGAACACGACAGGGATCTCCTTCAAAGGGTAGTCATGCCCACAAATACCACCAGAGCAGGGATGCAGACGAGAGGCCTAGGGAGCCACCAAAACCAGAGGGAAAGTCAAATTCAAATGGGTGGTTAATAGGCATCCCCCCTTGTCCTAGGTGGCTCTGAAGGGAACTTATGCTGTATACACACTGTGGGATGTGGTAGGTTGTTCTACCAAGCACCTTATCCAAGCTGAGCTGCAGTCATTTACTGAAAAGAGAAGGAAGTGGGTACAAGTGGTCTGCCACCTGTGATGGGGTAAAAATGGATTTTGCAAGAAGACATCGCCCATTCCTCCTCAGCTGTTCCTCCCAGCAGGACCAAGTGTGAAAACACCAAAAGAAAAATAGGAGCCTCGCTTTATTTATGTATTCATGAAACACTTAAATGATACATGTTTTAAAAGAGATATAAAGGAGATGGAATTTGAGGAAGAAAGGAAATCTTCCCTCTTTTCACCCCCTCCTGCACCCTCATTCTGGTCCATGCCACCTCACCACTCCCTGCAGCTGCTGCAATAGTCTCGCCTTGGGGCCCCCAGCTTCTGCCCTTATCTCTATGATTGATTTTCAGTAGATCAACAAAGCGATTTTTACATGTATTCATTTCCTACTCCTGCTCTAGCAAATCACCACAAACATAGTTGCTTTAAACAACATAAATATATTATCTTATTATCTAGAAGTCAGAAGCCCAAAAATGGGTCTTACGGGACTAAAATCAAGGTGTTTCAGCAGGAATGTGTTCCTTCTGGAGGTTCTTGGGGAGACTCTGTTTCCCTCCTCTGCTTCCAGCTTCCTGAGGCTGACGGCATTCCTTAGCTCACGGCCATGTCACTCTGACCTCTGCTTCCATTGCCGCATCGCCATCTCAGACTCTCCTGTCTTCCTTTTATAAGGACCCTTGTGACTACATTGGGCCCATCTGGATAATCCAGGTAAATCTTCCCATCTCAAGATGCTTAACTTAATTCTACTGCAAAGTTCCTTTTCCCACATAAGGTAAGATATTCACAGGTTCCAAGGGTTAGGACACAGAGATTTGGAGGGAGGAGGTATTACTCTGTCTACCACAAGAATCATCTCTTTTCTCTGCTCAAAACATCCAATGACGCTCCATCTCAAGACAGAAGAGAGTTTTTACAAAGGCATTCTGGACCCTGCTTGATCTTCACACATTCACCCTGTTACCTTACCTCTCTAACTTCAAACTTCTACCAGAAGCAGACTTACCATGAAGCCAGTTCAGCTCAACTCCCTGCACTTTCCATTAGTAGCCTAGTAGTCTAGAAATGTGTTTGCATTGCTTGTTTTTCATTTGCAAAAGTAAAATATTTTAGCCACAAGGGGTAAGATCATTGTCTCTTCCACTCTAACTTTCCCCCATCGCCTTTTGTCTCATATCGGATGGTGCTGGGATACTCTTCTCTCATACTCGAAAAGAAAAAAAAGAAAATACCATGTCTTTTCCCCTCTGGACACCAACCAATAGTTACTAAAATGTAGAAGAGACCTCATTAGCCAATACTAACTCCAAAATTAGGAGAGAGACTTTCTTTCTTTCTTTCTTTCTTTTCTTTCTTTCTTTTCTTTCTTTCTTTTTTTTTTTTTTTTTTTTTTTTTTTTTTTTTTTTTTTTTTTTTTTTTTTTTTTTTTTTTTTTTTTTTTTTTTTGCGAAGCCAGCACTGTCTTAAGTATGTCACTGATGGGTCAGTAATAACTGGCACTTCATTGAATTGGTTGCCTGATTTCGAAAAAACTAGGTCCAATTTTACCCACAAATTACTATAGTAGACAAAAAGCAAGTTCAAACAAAAACTGAATTTTTCACAAGTGTAACTGCAGAACTACTTGAGAAACAGCTTTTGGATTTGTTGTTGTTCTATAAGCAATAAACCCAATGAGAAATAATACTCTTTAAACACATCTATTAATACACATGCATGGACTTTCATTGACATTGATATGGTACCTGTAAGACTAGGGTCCATGTCTTATTCATCTTTTTTATCACCAACCCTCTACTGCAGGACCAACCCAGTACCCACTAAATAGAGTGTGATCAGAAAATGCCTGAGAAACAGGTACATAAACTTCAACCAAAGAACTGCCTCATTTGTAGGCACAGTAGATGCAGCACCTGGTGTCCACAGAATTTTTAGGAGCACATAAAAATGTTTAAATTTTCATACATTTTAAGATCAGAAGAAAACAAACATAATAGTAATGAATACATGATAATGAATTTGATCTGGATTATATTTGTCTTTATATGCACAATCGTAAAATATAATTTTTAATATTTTTTGGAGGAAGGGCCCACAGGAGACACGCCTGTGACCCTAGTCTGATTTTCCCCTCCCCACCCCCCCACACAAAGGGCTTCCCTGTGGAATGATGCATGAGGGCTCCACAACCCCCACATTGTGGACTCGAGAACGGTTTTAACTAGTTTAAAGAAAGCCTCTAATTATCTACTTCATTTGCTCCCCATGTTACCAAACTACATAAAATGTGAATTTTATGAGCAATGCTCTTATTGATTGCTTTGGAGAGAAGCACATATATGCTTTAAAATGATTTGTCTTCAGTCTTCACATCAACGTACACGGAAGGGGTGAATTATAAAGCAAAAACAAAATAGACTGTCATCCTGTTTCAAATATTTGAGTCAATTAGCTAGAATTTTTTACATCTTGAAAAATGTGAGACTTAAAGAAATGTGGAGATAATAAATAATATCTGAGAGAAAATAATTGTTCCCCACACCATGACTGGCTTGTTATACTTTCATATACATCATCAATGGCCTAAGCTTCCTGATGATGTGAAATTTTGTGTAAATGTGAGTACACCTTAATTAAAGGCTGAAGACATTATACATCTCATTGAGGTAAAATTTCACTTCTGCATGGTTTTTCCCCTGACAACCCCAGGATAATTAGAAGACCTCTAGTCTGTGCTCCTCTGGCAAATACACCATTTGCTACTACAGTAGCAAGTTATCATTGCTACTGTAAACTTAACAACTGTGTGAAGATACATGTATTTTATTGAATCAGAAAAAGCTTCTTGAAGCCAAGAAAGGCCCACACATATCATGGAGGCTCAAAAACATTTGTTGACTGGCTGTATGAATGAAGGGATATTTTAGGTTATGAAAACTCTCTGGACTACTACCAGCTCTACAGGAACTGATATTACCTAAAGATGTGTCATTCACAATCATGATGATGCAAATTATAGACACAGATGTCAGTCCCTCAAGTCATGTGGCCATCAAGTCCAAGAGGAAGGGGCTGGCCTCAGCTTTCTGTGCAAGTCAGTGCCTGATCAGACTCAGCTATGTCACCAAAACATATCAAACCCTGCAACAATAAATCTTATTGAAACTTGTCCTGGTTAAAGCTAGTTAACCTAATATTCATGCTATTAAGATTATTCTACTGATTTGACATAAATAAATCATTTCATTTGAAAAAAAAATGATGGCAGTTATTTTAAACTCTTAGATTGGCATTGGGAATATGAAAATATTGCCCCAGAGGGTACAACTAATGACCTCTGGGTAGGAACTACACTGAGACAGATTTCAGCTCATTATGTGGCCCAAAACAGGAAGGGACTGCACCTGTCAAAGATGTTATTAGATGGAGGAACAGTGCATTTGATAAACTCTAATCCAGCCTATAGTCCCTAAAAAGTCCATGGTCAGATATAAAGACAATAGCAGTGATTAATTGAATGCATGTGCATTAAAGAAAAATTGGTTATATTATGCTCGTTTGATTGTTTTGTTGATTAGGTTCCTGTTAAAGGTGAGATCATATGGTATTTGTCTTTCACTGCCTGGCTTATTTCACTTAGCATAATGCTCTCCAGTGCCATCCAGAGAAGAGCTGATAGTCACCAGAGGGGAGAGGGGAGGGAATTTCAGGGGAAAAGGTGAAGGGTTTAAAGCAAGTATAAAGGACACATGGACAAAAACTAGGGGGGTTGGAAATGGGAGGGAGGTGGGGAGGGCTGGGGCGGTTGGCTGGAATGGGAGTAAAAGACAGAAAACTGTATAAGAACAACAATTAAAATAAAACAAAATTTTTAAAAAAAGAAAAAGAAAAATTGCATGATGACCTGTCACTGACTAACTAGAGGCAAAAAAGAACATCAATACAATCTGGCTGGGATGCTATATTAAAGAAATTGAAATATTATTAAAGCTGTTCAGCTAGACCAATTACCCAACAACAAAAAAAGTGTTTCCTGCCATCATGAACCAAAACCATTTCTAACTGTGTGGTCTTAGTTTTAAATATTGTTGTATTCACACAATGTAATATTGCTTTAAAAGAAAAAAATAAAGGACAAACTATTGACACTTGCAACTATATGGATGTATGTCAATGAGCCTTACACTGGGTAAAAGAAGCAAGACACAAGACTACATGCTGTATTATTTCATTTATGTCCGTTTCAAAAACAGGCAAAACTAAGCTGACAGAAATCAGAAGATGGTGTGTGGAGTGCAGCGAGAATTAATGTAAAGGGGCATAAGGGAACTTCCTGGGTGATGCAAACGTTCTATATCTTGTTTTTAGTACACCTCCACAAAATAAAATTTAATGTAATTTAAAAGTCATATTTACTTTGCATGATCTGAAGAAACCAATACTTACCCAGTGGTTTCTTTTTACTGCAGAACATTACTGCACTGGTGATTTTTCACCAGGCCACAACAGTTGGCCTACACAAGAAAAATGCACAACATTAGTATTTCAAAATTGCTCCTTGACCATAAATTTCCATCCTTTAACTTTCTTCCCAGTCAAATCTAGGTAACTAAGAAGCCATTGACACCATAGGAATAACAGATTTCATGTATCTGCTTAAATCTAACTAGATAAGAATAATTCTATAAAGGCTATGTAGACAAATGGAAGGTAAGCACAGGTGTGCCATACAATTGGGCATTAATTGAGCCACATTTTCTAATATATCCCAAACCCTATGAACCAGAACATTCAGGAGTGAAGCTCCAGATTCTGCCTTTTTATTTTTCAGTTACGGTTGACATATGGTATTAGGTTCAGGTGCACAACATGGTGATTAGACAGTTATACAAGCATCTGTCGTTTATTCAAGAGCTATAGGTGACTCCTTCCCACAGCTGGAGCCAGAAACCACTGCTAAGCCATGGGAGTTACCTGTGACAGGAAATTATTGACCAGGCCCTAGAGAAACAAATATAATTCAAAACTCTTCCTCAATTTATTCTCATGTGTATAGTCATCTCCAAGTAGTCACACACAAAAAGAAAGAGAATAATGTCATTCTTATCTTTCATTTTTCCCCTATTTATGGTCTAATTTCTTTCATGTGATAAACTCTATGAAGAATTTGAGATAAATAAATAAATAGATAGATAGATAAATAAATAATTTTTTTAAAAAGCAAACAAATGATTTAGAACTTCACAGACCATGGAAATGAACTCAGGCATCTTAGCAAATACTTGACAATGTAGGCAGAGGTACTAAGTGCATGCTCTTTCGGTTGGAAAGGGAAATGACTTGTTTGCTGCCTACTCAAAGAAGTGGTGTGGCAGAATGCCGGAAATGTACTTAAAGAGGCCAGTCAGTCATATGGAGACCAAAAAAGAGGAAGAACAATGCTTATGGCTTACTAGTCACAAGGCAAGAGGAGGCAGGAAAGTTTATCAACACCCATTGCTATACTATAAATCTTTCAGAGTCTAAAAAGCCAGAAACCATCAATAATTCTCCTGGTCACACCCCTCAGATCCATGAGTTCCTGTTCACCACTTGGGGGGGGGGGGGAACAACAGCCTGCTGAGCGCACAGCCACCCCTGGGGTATGCCTGAAAATAGGGCCATGACATTGACACTTTGTGGAACCCCTGCTTTTCTAGGGACCAGTTGCTAAAATTGAAAAATCTGAGCAAGAAGATGGGGATGCTGCTGCCAGTTGCTGCTAGAAGCAGGGACAGGTCCTCAAATACATAACTCTTTTGTTGCTTCTCCCACATCTTCTACCAACTGCCACTAAGGCTGCCCAAGACAACCCCTCCTTCCCCTCTTCACAGCTCCCCCTACCCCAGCCTCTAGGACATGCCTGCGACCAATGATTGTTTTTCCCTTGCATCACTCTTAGCAGGTTTCCTTGCTCCAGCCTTGGCCACCTGTAGACCAGGGTCCACAGTGAAGCCAGTCATCCTTATAAAAGGTAAATGGCATCATGTCACACCTGGGCTTAAAACCTTCCAGGGGGGTACAGTGCACCTCCCATTAGCCTTAGGAAAAAAAGATCAAATTCTAACATGATCTTTTGGACCCTCTGCAACTTGGTCCCTGCTCATCTTTCTAGCCTGATTGCTGATCACTCTCCTCACTGCCCTCACTCCTCCTTGCACCCTCTCATATCTATACTTCTTTCTGTTTGAGGGCCTTCACACTTGTTTTCCCTTCTGCCTGTTACCATCTAACCCCCTCTCCAACCCTTTCACTGGACTACTCTTACTCATGTTCCAATTCAACTTATGCACCACTTCCTCTAAAAGGCCTTCCTAGTCCCCCAAATCAGAGACAGGACCACCCCCTATGTGCTCACACAGAATCCAGAGCTTCCCATTTCAGAGCCCCTATAACTCTAGAACCCTATCATATTGGCTGTTTCCCCATTAGCCCACAAACTCCGGTAGGGTAGAGACCTCATCTGTCTGGCCCATAGTTGTATCTCCACTATCTGGCATATAGCAATGCTTAATAAACCTGGCCCATAGACACGCTTAGTAAATATTTGCTAAATGGAAAACTTACTGATGTCCTCAATTTCTAAAAGGAATGGAACAAGGGCTTCCCAATGCTAAAAGGCACTTCCCTTTTAGCAACTATCCCTTCCCAGACCCCAGCCCCAAGTGCCAAAATGTCTTAGATCTTCCCAAGCTAGGGGTCATCATGGCTTTCTGGGCTGCTCCTACCCTCTGGCTGGTCCCCATCCTCTTATGCACCCCCATATCCACCCTGGGAATAATCTCAAAGGATGATGAGCAATATTTGGTTAACTATAGGAGGAGTGTTGCAGGTAAATTGAAGAGTACAAGAACAAAGGGACAAATGAGCAAATCTTGGGGGAGGAAGTGAAGAGGAGGGGCTCTGACTATTAAAGAAGATTCACAAGGATTTTTTAAGGTGAAGACTTCCTGTGAGAAATAATATGGACAAAAGTGGGTTTTTGTCCATGAAGGGCTCTCTCTGCTCCAAAAATTTACAAAAAAAAAAAAAATGGTCACAGCAACAGATAAAAATGGCAACAGGGAGGGGGATGAATGGATTCTGTGACAATGACATCTGGATCTGGGGGCCCCATCTGGTCAGAAGATTAAGGCTCATCAGCAAGTTCTAAGCCAACTTGTTAGGGCTTGAAAACTCTCTCTGGGGACTAAGTGAACATGTTCTATTTTCATGGACTCAGAGTCCCTGGAGCAGGTGAAAGAAAGCAATTCTTTAAGCAAGATGGCAAAAGGGAATCTATGCCCTGACAGGTGGCGATGAAAATGTAGGCAGAAAAAAGTTCAATCTCTTGGGAAGTTAATAAACTGGCCAACTTATTCTTTCTCCTTATTGGTTTGCTAGATTGCTTTGAGGGATAGTACTAACAGACAACCAGGACAAAAGATGAACCTAAATATATTTGCGTAACATAAAGGTAACTAAGGAGAAACTATCCATGTAACCCTTTCCCTCTCTTATATTAGATCCTCTCATAAGAACTTCTCATTTTAATAGCCCCTAGATAATCAAACACAAAGCCATATCATATTCTTCCTCAAATTACCTTTAAGTCATAGTTATTTCATTGCTTTTACTTTCTCTAATGCCATTTCCAAAGTATCTTTGAAAACTTTTATTTTAAAGACATTGAAAAAATCCATTTTTTAAATTTTAGCCATTTTTGCTTTTGTACAAAATATTCTCTACTCCATAACTAATCCAGAATGATGATACTGCTGTATGAACTAAAAAATATTTCTATAAGATTTATGAAAGTTATCTCTTATTAGTGATCTCATTCAACTGTTTTTCCTCTCTGAGACATAAAGTTACAACAAAAATTAAGAATTGATATCCAGAGCTGTGCTTCCTCCAATCCCATCTTTTCTTTGGAACAGCAGCAATTCAGGCATATTCAGGGAAGAGGCATGACTAATGTGGCTGATTCTAGTTTCACTTAGAGGACATAAAATATAAACTTTCCATTCTTGCACATTTATCAACTCACCAAAATACACCAGCTGGCACTTGCTTCACCTCTAAAGGATGATGGAGTACAGAAAAAGTCATCTTTTGTTGAACTTTTGGATCAGTGAAGGTCTGAGGGAACAGGGTAAATGAAACCAGGTCAGAGAAAGGGTTTGCCGAAGTGAGATCTAGCCCTAGAGATAGGAATTGAGGATTTTGAAATCCAACCATTCACAAGTGTTGAAGCAAACAATATTTACATGAATACATTCCTTCTTTTTTGAAATCACCCCAAAGCAGAGGAAATAAAAAATGGAAAGCTGCTAGCCAGCTCATATCTTACCCTTGACTTCATCTTATGTTTGGGATTAAAATGGTAGTTTCCTTGTGTGAAAGTCCTTGGGGGTTTATAAGAAATAAGGGTATGGGAAAAGTAAGAAGAGAAAGGAGTAGCTAAAAAATAATAACTATAAGCTTTACATTTATTAATTCATTTTAAAATGTAATGGGTCCTTTTTTAAAAAAGGTTAAAAGTTATACAGTTGCATGAAAAATGTATATATTTTTTTTACATTTCAAGTTCAAGTTTTGACTCTTGGTCACAGAAAATAATTCTTCTAATGCAAAAAAAAAAAAATAGCTCCAGTTTTTTCAGGGAAAATAAGGAGTTGCTTTCAGGAATCTTGAAATTGGCAGTGATTACAAGATGCCCAAGTTGAAGCAGCAGAAGAGGGCATCCTCACTATGTTGTGATTCCACAGAGATGTCCCTACTTCTACTCCCAGGCAATTCAATGCTGTAAGCAAACAAAATGGAGATGCCCATCAAGGATTTGAAGCCATTCAACAATCAAGTCATTATAGTTAATTCCCCCTATTTGAATTCCATGATCACCAAGCAACCTGTTAATAATAACATGATAATAGCACCAGGATGTGGTGACTGGAAGCTTGTCCTTTGGAGTCAAACAGCCTAATCTTGGATTCCTGGTTTTTCCACTAACTTATCATGGAATCAGGGCAAATAAGCTCTGTAAACCTCAGAACCTTCCCCAAGGGGCTGCTGGGGATGGAAGAGACACACAATGAAAGTGTATTATATTACTTATCTTTAAGGCAGCCCTCTGAACCTTCTCTACATAAATGTTAAGATGAGGACAATGAATGTAACTCCCTCAAGACATTCAGCAGTAAAATAAAGGAGATCTGTGTAAAGAAGTAATGAGCTTTAAAGAGAAGATGTGTTTACAATAGGAAGACAGAGCCATGGGATAAACTGAGGAAGTGGAATTAGTCGAAGGAAAAAGATTGAATCTATGAGGTTCAGTGACAGAAAGGCAAAGGAATTGGAGGAGATGGGAAAAGAAAGGGAAAAGGAAGGGGCCAGGGCAGCTGGGGAAGCCTGGAGCAGTTGAAGCCAGAACAGGAGAGCAGCATGGGGCAGACTCTTGGCAGCTCTCTCTGTACAAGTCAGATGAGCCCCTCCATGCCAGGCTTCATCTCAGGGTCTTGGAAGAACTGAGTGTCCCCACTGGGAAGAATCCTCTAATTCCTTTGAGTAGTGGTTTCTCTGCAGTTCTCATGACTCAGGGACAAGATGGGCCAAGTGGAAAAGGGACCCATCTAGCTTCAGTTCTGCTTGCCTTTCTCTTTCCCCAGCTCTGCTTTCTCTTCCCCTCTGGAGACATTATATTATACAGGAGAGACTTTTAGGATAACAGGATTCCAGTCTCAGCTCAGTTATTTTCTATCTAGTGTTCCTTTGGTTGAGTCACTTCCCCCTTCCTAAGACTCAATCTCTGAATCTATAAAACAGAGACAATAATGCCTTCCTCCCACAGGTTTTGTGAGGTTAAATACACATGTACATACAGTTCACTCTTTAAAAGTGCTCCCTCCCCTTTCTTCCTCCTCCCCAGTCTGTCTTTCCTACTCCCTACCTTTTTCTCTTCCAATCTCTCAGTTTCCTTTCCCTGTTTCCCCAACTTCCCTTCATATTTCTCACTACAGCACTTGCTTTCCAACCCAACACACCTCTCTGGGGACTGACCCAAACAATAGTGGAAAAGAGGGGGGCTTTCTGGGAGGCCAGCACCAGGGTGAGTTTAGGTGACCCTTGAAGACCCCATCCACTTGAGCAACAGTGGGGTCTGAGGTTGGGAAGCTTCCATGGCAGGATTAGGGAACCAGCCTCTTCTCTCCTCATGCTGCCCTCCATCTTCTCTGGTCCTGCCCCTGCCCTTTCCTCCCTCTGGCCTAGGTGCCCAGAGTCTGAAAAGCAAAGTCTCATGGAGTCCTCCCACCCCCAAACACTGCGACCTTGCAGTCATAACTACTGGCACATGCCTGCCAGCCCAAGAATATTCCCCGGTTCTCCAGGGCCAGGCCCCTGAGGGACATGGGTGCTGAAGCACAGCTCTAAGACCCCAGGGAAGGGAGAGCTTGGCAGGGCAGGGACCTGTCCCTGGCACCCAAGGACCTACCCTCCAAGGCACCCAAATCTCAGCCTTGGAAGGTATGACCAAAGAGAGATAAGGAATCAGCCCCAGCCTCTGTCCGGCAAGTGTTCAGCTTTGAGTGTGATCCAAGGGTGGAAGGTGTAGATAATGTTTTAATCATATGTGGTGTCAGTGACAGCAGCCAAGAGCTACAGTGCTTACAGATTGTAGACACTGGGCAAAAATAGAAGTAAAAAATTTAAGCCAGTCTGTATGTATATATGTATGTTTATAAAAGTGATGGTTAGTATGGCCAAATTTATAAATTGCTTGGCAATTATATCTAACTACCATGCCTCAACAATAAATTACTATATTTCTCATATAATATATATCAGATTGATTTTGTTGTGAGTTGTCATGTCAACACTGAAGTCTGTTTATATTCTGTTAGGCATGCAGCTGTTACCCAGCCACAAAATTCTAAAACAGTGGGAACGCTGTTTCCCTTCCTCCTCTTGTTTATCCCCTGCTTATTTTCCAACTTAGTCTCCTAGTTTTCTTTCCTCTTTCCTTTCACCTCCTTTCCTATCCTGCTCTCGCTGTCTGCCTTGTGTGTTTTCACCCTCCACCTCAGGCTGCCTTTCTCTCCCAATCAAGCCTCCCCTACTTGGTCATCTTCCTTCCCCTTCTCACTTCCCTATTCATGCACCAGCGGTAGAGTCAGAGGGCTTGGTTTGGTCTTGTAGCTCTGTAACCTCCAGCAAGTTCCCCTCCCTTCTAAGCCCTGGTTCTTTCATCTGTAAAACAGAGACAATCAGGGCAACTCAAAGGATCATTCAGCAACCTAAAACAGGCCATGCCTATAAAGAAATGAGCACTGTAACTCCTGCTAAAGAGTTAATACTCAAAAAAGAAAGCTCTTATTATTAAGAGCAGTTTTAACTCTCCACAAGTAGAAAACCTCCTGTCAAATTGGAGAACCATCCCTACTGATGTTCAATCATCAAACACAAATCATCAGGTGCCTATTCTATGTCAAACCTGGGCTGGGTAGAAGGAGGTAAGGAGAATTAGGCTCCATCTCTGTCCTTCAAAAGCCCATAGTCTGGGGAAGACAAGACACAAATACATGGAAGAATCATTAGAATGAGAAGTGCAGGGCTACGATAAAAGGGGGAACTGAGAACTGTGGAGTTGGAGGGAAGGGAGTCACCAAGCCTGCTTTACAGAATCAGCTAGGACTTCACAGATGGTGATTCCAAGTTGAATTCTTCTGAGAGAAAAAGAAGAGTTTGCTCAATAAAACAAGGTGAGGACAGGCGAAAGGAGCAATGTGTACAAAGATCAAGTATTGTGAAAGACGAGAGAAGGTCTGGGGAGCAGAGAAAGTCGTGCCAACCAGATTGCAAGGAGCATGGAGAGATGTGGCATGATGTGGGGCTGGCAAAAGAGATGGATTCTGAAAGAAGTCATCATCTTCATCATTGTCATCATCATCACTAGCATCTGCTGGGTACTTGACCTCATGCTAAGCACTTGACATATGTCATCTCGTTTAATCCTCACCCAAACTCTATAGGCTGGGACTGCCATTACCTCCATTTGATAAATGAGGTGACTCAAAGTATCACCATGGTCAAGAGCCTGTGGTTGATCCTGCAGGTAATGGGAAGGCAGAAGAGGTCTCTCCATAGAATATATGATTAGATGCGGCCCCCTCGCCCATTCTCTTTGCTCCCTTGTGTCTCTCTGTGCAAGTGCATGCTGTCAGATGTCTTAGGAAGGTCACTCTCACAGCATGGACTGGCATGGAAAGAGTTGAGGGAGCAGTAACAACAGGCAAGTGGAGCTGCATTCTAGCAATGTTGCTGCAGTTGAATTGACAGTTTATAAGACCCGTGTGTTAGGGTACAGAACAAGGAGTAATCTGAAGTGACTTTCACTTGGGACAATGAAGGGGTAGAGGTGCCATTATCTAAAATGAAAAATACAGCAGTGAAGGGAGAAGGAGGGGAAGCTGTAGGAGCAAGAGCAGGAACTGGGGTGGGAGAATAAGTTCAGTTTCAAAACACTAGACTTGTAATGCCTCTTGATTGTTGAAAATATTCTCAGCACTAAAGAGAAAACACAGATTTGTAGACTTGGAATCAACATATAAGGAAATGCTGAAGTCATGGGGAATGAATGATCTCACTCAGAAAGAACCAGAATAAAGAGAGGTGAGGAGAGGACAGAGAGTGAGGGTGAGTCAATAAAAGGACAAGAACAGAGTCCTAGAGGACACTCAACCTCAAAAGAAGGGTCATAGAAGGATACATTAAAATGAAATGCTGTGGCTTTCCTAACTGTGTCCTCATCCTCCAGCACCAGCCCAGAGCCTGGCAAAGGGTAGGTGCTCAACAACCTGGAGCAGAGTAAAGAAAAGGAGAGAAGAAAGAAAGGTGGCTTCAAATTAGGAAAGGAATACGTTTGCAAAAATACAGTCATCGATAACGTTTAACATTTACACTTGGAAATTTATTTGTTAATACTTTAAAAATGTGTAATATTGCTAAGAAGTTAGACTTGAGGCATGTGCTATATAAATATGTAACACTTGGAGATCACCATTTTCTATTTTTCATGAGAAATCTGAAAAAAAAAAAAAACCTAGCATCAATTCTTGTACATGCCATGCAAGTATTTAGAATGCATACATTCATGAAGAAAAAACAATAAAAATAAATTTTTTAAAAGAAGTTTTATTTCAAGGAGAACTACAATTTCCACTTTACTTTGAAAGGATATGTTAAGTCTAAATGAAAATTCCTAGTCAACGATGTAAAAACAAAATAAAATCCTCCTGTGCAAAAAAATAAATGTCAGAAGCACAAAAATATTACTTGTCCCCTTCTTTTTACTGATGTATGCTTCATGGAATGATATAAAAGCACAAGATAAATAAATGTAAGTTAAAAATTTCTCTGAACTTCCATGTCGCAGTAAAGCTACCAACAGGGAGCAACACCTGAGCAAAAGTGCCCATGGGCACAGGTGTTGGGGCCACACAGGCGATAAATACTGTATCTCCTCACCCTCTTTCTAATGCTTCAGCCCCCAGTTAATGTATCTTGCCTGTTTCATTTTTCTTCAAAACAGCTCATTGTTAGCCAGGGACCTGAGATTCCCTCATGTCTATCAACAAGACAGCTAGAAGAATCAATGTTTTCTGTTCTTACCAACCTCAGCACTGAAAACTTATGCCTCAAGCCTCACTTGGTGGCAAGCTGTTACGTCCAAAGCATGAAGTGACCACAGGATAAACAACACCTTGAACGGGTGCACTAGATACAAAACCCCTAAAAAAAAACAACTAAAACCAATTCCTATCAAAGGAAGTGACAAATACCCACAAACCAAGAAAAAATAGACATTAACGGTACTCCCATTGTCATTTAATAGGTGATGATAACAGGATTTTAAAAATTTTTCAACTTCAAATAAAATGTCCTATTTCCCAAACCCAACTAACTTTTCCCAAAATTATTTTCAATAAGAAGAGAATAACAAAGATTATTTGCTAAGCCTGAACCACACAGAAGATAAAACAGCAACCCAGAAAAGAGAAAGAGAAAGCCCCACACAGCACAAAGCTAACACTCCTCTCAGGCTCACCAAAACTCACCTCAGCTGGACTTACCTCTCTCCCCCAGAGGGGAGGTTTCCCAGCAGTGCAAGAAGATCAAACAGGTACTTGTTCCATGACCATATCAGTGAGAAAATCAAGGCTATTCTAAAAGCTTTAGTAATTACATAGAAAACAAGCTGGATCCCTAGGGTACATCCTTGAAAACCTGAGATCACCTCCCGGGAAAAACACTCTTGACCACTTACCACTACCTGAAGCTGCTAAGTGGCAGATCAGAATCAGCACCTCATCAGAAAAAAGAAGACGTTGTAGGAAAGCAGTTTCACTACCAGTGAGGGATTGGGAGAGAAAAATGCTAGTTGGAAAAAATACCAAAAGCCCAGAAGAGTCTTTCCTTTGGTAGTTGCCTGTTGCTGCCACCAGGGCAGAACTGGTTAATCTTGGAGAAACGAAAGGAAGCTCCCTAAAGACTGATTTCGGCAGGATGGCTTCCTCTGAGGGAACCAAGAGTTCAGAAGGATGGACGAGGACGATGGAAGGAGTGACCAGCTACTACTCCTGCTTACCAAACTTTTATCAGCCCTTGGCTGAGGGAGATAAGCAAACATCTTTGGAGCTCCCACCTGCTTTTCCCAGACATGAAGGAATCAGCAATAATTTCTTTGTGTGTTTTTCTAATCATTACAAGCCAAGTTCAAACTCTCTTACAGATGAAAGCTAAGCACACTCGAGCAACATTTAACACACAGAGCAAAGACACTACTTGTTTCCCAACATGCTTAACTCAGCTCAGAGGAAGCAAACAATTAACCCTGAGGATGCCAAAGAACAAATGCACATAGGAAATGGATTTAACTTTTTAGTTGAGAATTGTTTTGACAGTTCTGGTTTTTAAGAAGGGATTAGATGAATGCAAAATATTTTGGTTTGTGACTATTTTTAAATAAAAAGGTTATAGCTCCTTTTAAACTTGCCTAAAGCTTAGTATTTTTATCATAAATGGGTGCTGTAGCTTATCAAATGCTTTTTCCGAATCTATTGATATAATCATATGATTTTTGTCTCCCTTTGGTTTATGTGATGTGTTATGTTTATTGATTTGTGAATATTGTACCATCCTTGCATCCCTGGGATGAATCCGAATTGGTCATGATGTATGATCTTTTTAATGTATTGTTGGATGCAGTTTGCCAATATTTTGTTGAGGACTTTAGTGCCTATATTCATTACTGATATTGGCCTCTAGTTTTCTTTCTTAGTTGTGTCTTTATCTGGTTTTGGAATTAGGATGATGCTGGCTTTGTAAAAAGAGTTTGGGAGTCTTTTGTCTTCTTGGATTTTTTGGAACAGTCTAAGAAGGATAGGGGTTAACTCTTTCTTAAATATTTTATAAAATTCTCCTGTGAAACCATCTGGTCCAGGGCTTTTGTGTGTCAGGAGTTTTTTGATTACTGCTTCAATTTCATCTGCTATTATTGGTCTGTTCAGGCTTTCTTCTTCTTCTTCATTCAGTTTTGGGAGATTTTTTTTTTTAGAAATTTGTCATTTCACCCAGGTTTTCAAATTTCTTGGCATATAGTTGTTTGTAGTAATTTCTTATAATCCTTTGTATTTCTGTGGTATCAGTTGCAATCTCTCTTCTTTCATTTCTGATTTTATTTATTTAGGTCCTCTTTTTTTCTTGATGAATCTTCTTAAAGACTTGTCAATTTTGTTGATCTTCTCAAAGAACCAGCTCCTGGATTTATTGATCATTTGAATTGTTCTTTTAGTCTCTAAGTGGTTTAATTTTGCTCTGATCTTGGTTATTTCCTTCCTTCTACTCACTCTGGGCTTTTGTTTGCAGTTGTTCCTCCAGTTCTTGTAGATGTAGGATTAGGTTGTTTATTTGAAATGTTTCTATCTTTTTTAGGTAGGCCTGTATTGCTATGAACTTCCCTCTCAGGACTGCCTTTGCTGTGTCTCATAGGTTTTGGACTGTTGTGTGTTCATTTTCATTTGTTTCCAGAAACTTTTTGATTTCTTCCTTCATACCAGTGAGAATAGCCATCATAAACAAATCAACAAACAACAAGTGCTGGCGAGGTTGTGGGGAAAAGGGAACCCTAGTGAACTATTTGTGGAATGAAGACTGCTGTAGCCACTGTGGAAAACAGTATAGAATTTCCTCAGAAAACTAAAAATGGAACTGCCTTTTTACCCAGCAATTCCCCAATTGGGGAATTATACCCCAAGAGCCCTGAAACACCAATCCAAAAGAACCTATGCACCCCAGTGTTCAGAGCAGCACAATTTACAATAGCCAAGTGCTAGAAGCAACCTAAAGGCCCACCAGTAAATGAGTGGATCAAAAAACTGTGTTACATTTACACAATGGAATTCTACCCAGCAGAAAGAATGGAGCTCCTACCCTTTGCGACGGCATGGATGGAACTGGAGAGCTTATGCTAAGTGAAATAGGCCAGGCAGTGAAAGACAAATACCATATGATCTCACCTATAAGTGTAACCTAATCAACAAAACAAACAAGCAAGCTAAATATAACCAGACATTGAAATAAAGAACAAACTCACAGTAACCAGAGGGGAGAGGGTGAGGGATAATGGAGGAAAATAGGGAAGGTCCATCAAGGAACTTGTATAAAGGACACATGGATAAACCAAAGGCGGTAGGTTCGAGGGTGGAAGGCAGGGATGGGTGGGGCAGGGGCTGTGGTGGGGTGAAAATGGAGACAACTGTACTTGTACAACAATAAGAAAAGAAAAAACAAAAATAAATAAACATCTAAAGTTATTTGTGGATTTTCCAGATGTTGCATCAGATTTACAGTTAAATACTGAAATCAAATAAGTTTTAATCACATCTGTATCACCAGAGCAAGATGAGCCCCTGTGCTTTGTCAGCTCCGCTATTCTAGAACATTCTGGCACTGAGCCCTCAGTTGTCCATGGCACCAGATCAGAAAGAAAGGATGGCCTTTCCCTATCAAGACTTCACGGTCACAAGAAACTTCAGATTCATGAACAAGAATGACAACTTTCTTCCTTGGATGATATAAAGCACCAAGAACAGCCTATGTAATGAAACAGTTGTTTCTTTAAAATATTTAAAATGAAAAATTCTTAAATTAAAAAAATTAGGTATAGGCTCTGTACTGTTTTTGACTTATCATATTGGCAACTATTTTAGGTTTAGTAATTCCCTTTGTTGAAGAAGATATAAGGAGATCAGTATCTTTATTTACACTGTTAGTGGGAGTAGAAATTGGTAAAATATTTTTCAAGAGAAACTAAATAGTGCCTTTAAATAGAGAAATGTATGTTTTCATCCCTTAGGAATTTACCTTACAGATGACCACAAACAAGCAAACATATCCATAACAGAGTTAATTATAGCACTGTCTGTGATAGCAAACAATTAAAAATGGCTTAAATATAGGGGATGAGCCGAATAAGATAAGGCACATCTGTACAGAGGAGTGCTATACAGCCATCAAGAGGGAGTAGAACTGGAGTGAAGAATCTGATCATCTGGCTCAGAACTGGCTCCACCAGTGATGACCAGGTGACTCTGGGCAAGTTCCCAAACCCTTGATCCCTCATCTGTAAAAAGGTGATCATTACAGTACTTAACACAGAGAACTACTGAGACTAAAGCAGTACCTGGACCACAGTAGAGGCTCAACCAATGTTAGTTATCATCCATGAAGGAAGTAGGACTCTTCAGACTGACTTGGGAAGATGTCCAAGATATATTGTCAAGTGAAAAGCGAAATTGCAGAAGAATAAGTATAGAAAAATCCCATTCAGGAAAAATATTTTAAATATGCTTGCTATTTACTATTTCTCCCCCTTAAACTATAAGCTCCTTGAAAGGGCCATTTAGTCACTGTTGTGTCCCCAGTGTCCATAATAGGCATTCATTAAATATTTGTTGGCTGAAAGAATGAAAACAGGTAGGCTAAGTAAGAAGAAATAATTAACAGTAGTTACCTGTAAGGAATGGTATGAAGGTGGAGGGGCTGGCAGGCCCTGGGAGGAATGTTACATTGGTTCTTACCCTTCTGTATGCTTAAATTTTTCACAGTGAGCTTATACACCAAAAATAAAAGTGCAGCTCTTAGTAGATAATGTTTTTGTTTACATGGAGCATCTTGAGATCTACAGTTGCCCCACTAACAGCAGAAACAAGGGGGATCAAGGGATGACTCTCCCTATAACCTGATCAATTGAGTCAGAAAGCAGTTTACAAAAGCAGAAAAGCACAGAGCTTTCTTTTTCTTCTTGGCTTTCCATTGATCCTTCCAAAGTTATCCCTACACTCTCCAAGCCAACCCCCTACACCATTCCATTGGGACCCCTCTCCATTACTTAGATATCAACCACACACCCCACACGTCATCTTGGCTCAGGCCACTGTCTCCTTCTACGACATTGTTCCTTTCATCTCCCCACTCCCCAATCTGCCTTTAAAGCACCAGATCACATGTGCCCTCCCCAGAGCTTTTCTGATCTTTCCAGAATCTCTGGTCCCTACCTCATGGGCACAACTAGAAACTAGGTTTGGTACCATCCACCTGCACTTATCCTACAATGTCTGCTACCTTCCCTCCTGGCTCACAGATTGCTTTGCTTGAGGTGAGCACTGTCAGGACTGTGTCTTCAGTTTTTCCTCTCTCTCTCTCTCTCTGTCTCTCTCTCTCTCTCTCTCTCTCACACACACACACACACACACACACACACACACACCTGCACTATAAAAATGAGAGTGCACATTAAGGACCTATATGTTGTGATTTTTTTCCATTTTCCCAAAAGTTTCTGATACCAAAAAAAGTTCACGTGCCTTGTCACTCTCCCTGAAATTTCAAAGCTAGAGACGCCTTTCATTGGCTTACTAAAAATATTCTTGTTAAATGCTTCTTCAAAAAACCTAAATTGGTTTTAAATGCTCTAGATTTTATATACTATTTAATCAATTGATTTAATCAAACTATTTTCATAACTAATGACAAGGACAGAATGAGGAGCTGTAATGGGAGAAGGAAGGAGAAAGGATAGAGAAGGGCTATCACACGGCGCTGCCTCACGTTTATCTCATGCCCAGAAGCCATCATAATGCACACATGTGTGTGTGCGTGTGCATGCAAGAGAGACTGGGAGAGAGAGATTCCAAGGCCTGACTCTTTATCATTTCAAAATAGTTATTCATTTTAAAATGCAAGTGTCTTTTGCAGCTACGTCTTTGGGTATTTAAATAAAAAATAATTTTATGGTGCCATAGAGTTATGTACCTAAAAGTCACAGAGCATCAGATTCATTTGTCCCATCATTTAAAGTCCCAAAGGTCTTTATCAACCTCAGGAATATAATATTACCACAGATGCCACAATTGCTCCGTCTGGCCCTCTTGTCACCCACACTTCCCCTTGACTCTCTCCTTCCCTTTGTTCAGATGTCTGCTCAACACCCCTGATTCAGAGAGTCCTGCTCTGGTCTTCCTACCTGAAACAACATACACACACTATCACTCCAACCCTCACCCTGTGTTATTTTTCTCTGTAATAAGCTACACAGCCAGTACACTGTATATTTCTTGTTTATTGTTTAATTGCCCCCACTAGAAGATCTGCTTCAGGAGAACAGGGATTTTGTCTTGATTGGTGACGTGTGCCCAGGGCCTAGAGCAGTGCTTACTTAGTGAGCGCTTGATGGATGTTGAATATACAAATGACTAGTAACAGCACTGTTGTGTAGTTATTCATTGCTTACTAATATGTATGCAACCTATGCTGCAATGTGAGCTACTTGAAAATAAAGTGCTTGTCTCACTCACTTATTGTATTTTAGAAGTACCCAGCAGATAGTAATTTATCAAACATTGAATTGAAGCTGAACTCTATAAAGTATAACTGCCTATGTGACACTTTTCTATTAAATTTCCATTTATAATGTACCCCCAGCTACATTTATCTTAGCTCCTCTTAACTTGCCAGATCCCAGAGTAGCGAATTGGGATAGGCATATAGTGGTTAGAGTCAGATTTTAGATTCCCTCACAGCTGCATCTTGAAGTGTCAAATTCAGAGGAGGAGTCTAGGGGGACGGATAGAGGCCTATGGCACATTGAAGGTGAAGAAGGCAAGTGTTCACTCTTAGGGCTTAAACAGAGGAGATGCACTTGCTCTGAATAACCAAAACCACAGAGGGGGAAATGAGGGCTTAAAAGTTCTGCCTCGTTCCACTCCTAGAAATATACCCAAAAGAATTAAAAGCAAAGACTCAACAACAGATATTTATACACCAGTGTTCATAGCAATGCTATTCACAGTACCCAAAGAAACAAACTAAATGTCCATCGATGGATGAATGGATAAACCACCCATTCCAATGAATGAACCGCCCATTCCAATGGATAAATGGAATGTGGTATATATGTACAGGGAACATTGTTCAGCCTGTAATATTGAATATCAGCCTGAATATTGTTCAGTTAAAAAGGAAGCAAATTCTCATACATGCTACAATATGAATGAATCTTGAAAATGTTGCTAAATGAAATAAGCCAGACTCAAAAGGACAAATATTGCATGATTCCACTTACAAGCGGTACCTAGAATAGGCAAACAATAAAAGTTACCAGGGCTGAGGGGAGGAGAGAATGGGAAGTTATTCTCTACTATGTACAGAGTTTCAGAGTGAGATGTTGAAGAAATTCTGGAGATGGATGGTGGTGACAGTTACAACTGTAAGGTAATTGTACTTAATACCACTGAACTTAGAAGTGGCTAAATGGCAAATGTTATGTTATTCGCCCTAGATAATATTGTCAATGTAAAAAATGTCCAAACCTGTAACAATTTGTATGAGTTTATTTGAGCCAAACTGACAACAATTGCCCAGAAGCAAAATCTTAACTGATGGAGAAAATGCTCTGGAGAATGGCAGTTCTGCACCTGATTTTACACATTACAGTCAAAGGAGGATGTGCAAGGGGGTTACCCAAAATTCATTGGTGATAGATTAGGGAGGTGGGAGAAAGCAAAGTGGAGGAAATCTCTGGGATTGGATAAAAAGTAAAAAGAATAGATACATACTTATTTTACATTGGTGTGTATAAGATAGTTAACAGTTAACAATTAATACAACAACAATAACAATGAGGAGTTCTGTGGTCTCCTGCTCTGTGGGAAACTGTGCCCTGAGGGGTCTGGAAAAAGGAAATTACCCTGATATTCAAAGGTATGTTGCCTTAGATGCAAAAAGACAGTAGACAGACTCAGTTGAGGTAAAGATTGACATTTTTCAGGGAAGATCCTGGCCTAGGACATGACTACCTGCCATGACTCGATTTCAGTTTGGAGGTCTAACTTCAGACCAGCCTGTGCAGTCACTCTGGTCTCTGAGTTTGGGGAAGGCTGCCATGCAGGCCTCCCCTGAGCTTGTCAGGTTTAGCAAGTGGCCTCTTTTTCGTCCACAATAATATCTGAACAGGACTCAATCTTTAACTTTCATTAAACAGCATGTACATTGGATGTACTTAAGAGGCCTTATTTTGCTTTAAAATATTACTTTTTATAAATGTTCTACATACCCATAATCTAGAGTTTACAAAGAGCCTTCTCAATGATCATTGCAATTTGTCCTCACAACAGTTCAGTGAATTACGCTAAAGGAACTTTGATTAAATATCTGAGCATTTGCGAGAAAACTTTTTCCTAATTTACTAACCCTCTTACCTTATCCTCCAACTTGCATACAATTTATCAAAAAGAAGCCATGGAAATTTTTACTCTTTAGAATCTGAAGCCATGCAGCTTTTCTGAACAGAGTAAATAGCAGTATAAATATCTTAGAACCCATGAATATATGAGTTCTACTGTCAAGACAGCTAAGAAAGCCAGAGAATTATTCTTTTTTTAAATATTTTATTTATTTTGAGAGAGAGGGGAAGGGAGGGAGAAAAACAGGGAGAGAAACATCAATGTGTGGTTGCCTCTCATGTGCCTGCAACCCAGGCACATGACCTGACTGGAAATTAAACTGGTGACCTTTCAGTTCACAGGTGGGCACTCAATCCACTGAGCCACACCAGCCAGGTCTCAACAAATTATTTCTATAAGTAAACAGATTAATCACTTATAGCAAGTGGAATGTCCTGACCCATAGTTCCAAATCTACAGTGGGAAGAAATGGACTTAAAAGTATTTTTATTCAACAATTGCAGATATTCATCTAGGCACTTTGTGAGACATAGAGAGACTAGCAAATGTGATTCCTGCTCATGAGACAGTTACCAAGTGCTAGGAGAAGCCAAACACACAGAGGTGGGGATTCTACAATCAAAGGGGAAATGGGCTCTGCTGTTGGTTTTGGGACTGCCAAACAGTACACTCAGCCACTTTGTGCCAATTCAATATAATCACAAGGAAATGCACTAATTAAGATGTAATCAATTCCTTGGAATTTAGCCATTATAAAGGTTTGGGGGGTTGTTATTTGCTTGTTGTTTACTTGCTTGCTTTTAATGTCAAGAGAGAAAGACGTAGCTGACTGAAACATCGAATCAAGCCTTGGTGCCAACCAAATGACAGAGGAGTATCTCTCGCCCAAAATTATGACTTAAACATATACAATAAAAAGAGGGAAAAAAAAAAAAAACAGAACAAAGTGCAGTATTTCCTGATTCTGTAAACACATTCTTGAACAATCCAACTGCTGCTGCAAGCAGACTAGAGGCCAGCTTGAACCTACTGCAGCAGCAGCCTTTTGAGAGGAGCCCTGGGGTCTGGGTTGTAAACCTACCTGTGCACTAAAGCGTGAGAACTGCTGGGGCATAAATGATGCAATATTGTGCAAATTGTTCAGCTGCCTTAAATTTTAGATTCCTGATAGTAAAATTGGAAAAAGCAAAACCTTCTTTAGCTGTTTGTGAAAATTAAATGAGATATTCACTAAATTAATAATAAATGAATAAAAGAAAGAATGCATGAAAAAATGCATGCACAGTGATAGAACAAGAATAAAGATCACGTAACAGAGCATCTGTCATGTTGTCTCACCATGGTCAATGTCCTCCCTGCTTTCCCTCCAGAATCTTCCCAATCTTTCCTTTATCAGGAGAGAAGGAAGACTTCTGAGTTCTGAGCTACTCCACATCTCCAGTTCTTTCCATTCTGATACAGCTGCCTGCTTTATCCTCTTATCTAGGACAGTAGTCCCCAAACAAATCCTTTCTATACACCATAAAACAGCACAACACATAGACATTTTTAAAGGATGAGATCAATAAATAGAAGTTTTAGAATTTTCTTCCTGCCACTCAGGGGATTGTTTGAAAACCACTGCTCCAGCACAACAAGTTCTAACAGGAGACAAAAGTGAGGCAGGATAGTGAGAAGCTGGGAGAATTCCTTGGCAGGTGGAATGGGGAAACTGAGACAACCGGCTCGTTCACACTGGCCCCATCCAGTACCCAGACTCACCCGCCTCTTTCTTCCTTTCACAGCCACTCCCTTTACCGTGGAGCCCTCAGGGCACTGAGGTTCTGATCAGCATCAAATAATCTCAGGAAGGAAGCCTCAGGTCTGTTGACCACAGAGACAGAGTTTTGTCAAACTAGAGATAACATGGTTGCATTTCAGCTCCAGACCCAGAAAAGCAGCAAAAACAAAGGAAGCAATGCTGTGGCTGACATCATCAGGACCAGCTGCAATGACTAATGACACCCTAGTGCTGACCAATCAGTATAGACCATGCCCCTGAAAGGACACACCTGGAAAGCTGATGAATATTCTATTGAGGTCTTCCCCTGAGACCTCCCCTAAAATTCCTTCCTTTAGAAAACAGATAAAACCCTTAAATCAAAGGACCCTGTGTGTGCTCTCTCTCTCTGTCTCTCTTCGTCCGTCTGTCTGTCTCTCTTTCTCTCTTAAGAAAGAGTTCTCTAACCTCTTCTAATTTCATTTACGATCTGACACTTCCCACGGTGTGGTGGGCTGCAGTTCACCAAGAGAAAACAATTCAAATTTTCCTTCCCCAATGTCCTCATTGATTTCTTCCTGCTGGTTAGTTAACCTTTTGTGTAAGAAAGTAGGTTTCCTTACATTGGCCAACATAAATGAATGACCCATTTCTGGTGATGACATTTCCTATGTGAAACTTTCCATTTTAATGAGAAAACTCACAGTTGAGTTCTAGTTATTACTCAACTCACAAAGAGAACACAAAGAACATGAGAGAACACAAGAAGGAAGACATCTCTTTAGACGTTAATCTCTGGATAGGGACATCTTTAGGAATGAAGGTGCTTCCTTCTGTACTATTAAAATTTCAGGAATTAAAAGTAAACTAAAAATAGAGGACTTCCGGCCAAGATGGACACATAGCTAGACATGCTGTGCCTCCTCTCACAACCAAGATTAAGGACAACAAAAATATAGAACCAAAAAAAAAAAAAGAAAGAAAAGAAAACCCAATAGAAAAGAGAGAAAATTGAATTGTACGGGAGTCTGACAACAACGATTCACCCAGACCGGTAAGAGGGGCAGAGTCAACGGCTGACGGAGTCCGTGGCCCTCAGAGTCGGAACGGGTGGGATAGGCGGTGGCTGGCGGTCCCAGGCACACAGTCACCCCAGGAGCACAGGCGGTGGCATTGCCAAATGGGAGGAGGCCGACTGGGGCACACAGGGAGGTGGACCATGGACACACATTTGTGCACAGATAAACCAGACAAAAATGGGCAGCAAGACAGACTGCTCGACGCGGGGCCCCAGCGCCGGGAAGTGAAGCCTAAAAGCACCCATTGAAAATCCTTGTCAGGGCTGAGTTGCCTCGAGGGAGTCCCAGCCTCACAGGAGAGTTCGTTGGGGAGACCCACAGGGTCCTGGAGTGTGCGCAGGCCCACCCACATGGAAATCAGCACCAGAAGGGCCCAATTTGATAGGGGAAAGAGGCTGAAGGGACTGGAATCCACGAAAGAGCGTGGAGCAAGCGCCACTGTTCCCTCTCGGACCCCGCCCCCACATCCAGCATCACAACCCAGCAACTGGGCTGCCCTGCGCTGGTGAATGCCTAAGGCTCCACCCCTTACCATACAACAGCCATGACCAGACAAAAAAAAAAAAAAAAAAAACAAGGATGGCTCAAAAGGGAGAACAGACCAGGGCCCCAGAGCTAATTCATCTGAGTGACTAGGAGGTGGTCAACCTATCAGAGGCAGAGCTCATAGCCCTGGTAGCCAACCTATCAGAAGCACAGTTCAAAGTGCTTATGATTAGGAAGCTCACAAAATTGGTTGATTTTGGTTGCCAATTAGAGGAACAAATGGAAGCTACAATAAGTGAAATGAAGAAAAATGCACAGGGGACCAATAGTGATGGGAGGAAAACTGGGACTCAAATCAATGGAGTGGACCAGAAGGAAGAAAGAAACAACCAAACAGAAAAGAATGAAGAAACAAGAATTCAAAAAAAATGAGGAGGGGCTTAGGAACATCCAGGACATCTTTAAACGTCCTAACATCCGAATTATAGGGGTACCAGAAGGGGAAGAAGAGCAACAAGTGGAAAACTTATTTAAACAAGTAATAAAGGAGAACTTCCCCAATCTGGCAAAGCAAATAGACTTCCAGGAAGTCCAGAAAGCTCAGACAGTCTCAAAGAAGGTGGACCCAAGGAGGAATACACCAAGGCACATCATAATTACATTAGCCAAGATTAAAATGAAAGAGAGAATTCTAGAAGCAGCAAGGGATAAGGACACAGTCACCTACAAAGGAGTTCCCATCAGACTTCACCTACAAAGGAGTTCCCATCAGACTGTCAGCTGATTTCTCAAAAGAGACCTTACTGGCAAGAAGAGGCTGGAAAGAAGTATTCCAAGTCATGAAAATCAAGGACCTACATCCAAGATTGCTCTATCCAGGAAAGCTTTCATTTAGAATGGAAGGGAAGATAAAGTGCTTCTCAGATAAGGTCAAGTTAAAGGAGTTCATCATCACCAAGCCCTTATTATATGAATGTTAAAGGGACTTATCTAAGAAAAAGAAGATAAAAAATAGGACAGTAAAAAGACAGCAAACTCACAGATGTTAACAACCACACCTAAAACAAAAGCAAACTAAGCCAACAACTAGACTTAGGAGCAGGAACACAGAAATGGGGATCACATGGAGGGTTTGCAACAGAGGAGTGGGAGGAGAGAGGGAGAAAAGGTACAGAGAATAAGTAGCATAGACGGTGGGTAGAAAATAGACAGGGGGAGGGCAAGAATAGTGTGGGAAATGTAGAAGCTAAAGAACTTATGACACATGGACATGAACTAAAGTGGGGGAATATGGGTGGGGGGGTGTGCAGGGTGGAGGGGAATGATGGGAGAGAAATGGGACAACTGTAATAGCATAATCAATAAAATATAATTTAAAAAAGTAAACTAAAAATAATATAAACCCACCCCTACACTAAACTTAAGCTGGTATATATTTTTTTAAGATAACCAAATTTCTGGGTGTTAAAAGTCACCTCTGGGGACCAGCTCTTCCCAGCAATTTGTACTTTCCCTCAAGGGCTCTCCTGCATATCCACGCCAGGGCAGACATTCAGACTCCATGAAGCAGAACAGTGGGACCCAGAAAGTTTGTTGTTATCCAGTCCAACTCATGCAAGCCAGGTAATTTGCATTTAACTTGCCCTTTCGAATGCATGCTGAACCATGTGTTCCAGAACTATATGACCCATATCTAAACCAGGTAGCCTAACCCAAGCCGGACAATTGACATATCTAGTGGTAAAAGTCATTCTAACAGTTCATTTCCAAATGACAAATGTTCCACTGCCAAAACTGGATCCTGAAACAGACTGTTGGCACCAGGGACAGGAACACTCCACAAAACGATGTACCTCTTGCCATCAGGAAAGCACAGTGTCTTCTTTACACATAATAAGTGCCCAAGAGATATTTGGGGGCCCTACATTTTTATAGATTGACATCTTAAAAAGTTCTTACAGCAAAAAGTGGCACTTACCAGAATGGAGAAGTCCATCTGGAAGGAACTCCATCTGGATCAGTGTCAGGGTTCCAATGGTTCTTGCCATCTCAAAAACTTCAAGACACAGGACAAGCCAGACACTCGGTATATTTTAATACCTACACCAGCCCCACATTCTCCTTAGCAGTCTGTCATCCAAGCAAGAAGGAAGGACAAGGGTCACATGGTTTTAAATAAGCTTTTTCCTTTATCTCTTTACCCTTTTAGCCCACCCTGCACAACAATAGATGAAAAATGCCTACCTCTTACATGTCATTTGGAGAGCGCAGGTTCTAAGATCAAAGGAGTTCAGGCTCCTAATCAGGACTGTTTCTAGGACATTTTACACATTCATCACTATTTTCCAAGCTCCAATTTAGTACCAACCCCTTTACAAGACATTGGGAATCCCAAGATAACCAAGACTTGGTCCCTACCCTAGCAAGAACATTTCTTTCTAGCGGGAAGGGAAATTAATAGTCAATAAGTCACTGTGATGCAATATGATAGGAACTCAAGTAGAAGTATCCTCTTTTCCAGATATGCTCTGGAACTGAAGAAAAAGTAGTACTTACTTCTGTGTGATTGTGAAGGTGTCAAAGGAAAACCTCAGGACAACATGGGAAGCTGAATCCTAAGATGAGTAGGAGACAAGTAGGAAGGATCTTGTTAGTCCCATAAGCTAAGAATCCAAGAGAAAAAAATATCACTGACAATTTTCATCGCCTCTTCTCAGCTACTACTCCATCCAGCCCCAGAGAACAGCAGCCCTCTCTGGGTTTCCATTCCAAATGGCAAGAGTAAGTCAACAATACACATCCTATAGCACTCATGAATGTGGAGAACAGAAATGAGTTCATCATAACTATAACACATCAATGAAAGTAATTCCTCGGGTCCTAGTGACTCAGAGACCAAGCAAGGGTTAGACAGGAACTGAGTCCTCAAGGCTCCAAGTACTGTCTTGGGCATCCCACCTCTGAGAAAAGCAACCTGGATGCATTCTGTTCTGCATAAGATGCTACAGCAATGCTGTAGTGTAAGTTGTCTATCAAGGGAAGAGAGCATAATTATCTTCCCAGAGAAGAAGGAGGATGAGACATGGGGTTAAGTCATGCCAGAGACCATAGAAAAAAGGGGAACAATGGAGACAGACACCAGAGTCCTGGATTTTCCTAGCTTGGGGCCTAAGCTTCAAGAGGGAGCTGAAGAGAGAAGCATCCAGAAAGATGTAAAGGCACCTAGGAAATCTGGGTTAGTGGTCTGTGCCCTCCAGCTCTAAAGGGCACCCTTGTCTACCATGGCAGCAAACCCAGCAAGGCTGGGAGCAGTAGAAGGCACTGGAAGAGGAAGGTAGTTCCAGACACTTGAGGCTGGGTTCCTGCCTCCTCAAGGCTGATAAAGCACACAGCCCAGGGCAAGATGGAGATTATCTACTTGAACAAAGAATTCAGAGGACCCAGCACATCTCCAAGGTTCCCACCTCCCTCACGGTCACAAAGTCAGAAGAGTTCTCCATTTTCCCAGATACCATCTTAGAAAGAAGCAGGGTGAAACAGACAGCCAATGGCCCCAAAAAGTCTAAACAATCAAAAGGAGCTCATTTGAGCCGGAAAAGACTATAGTAAGTTGGCTAGTTTAAGGCTTGTTGGAGATTATTCTTCAGTACTTATCCATTGGGGTACATGGGTTAGTAAGAAAGAATAGGTCTTTATTTTTTCAAAAAAAAAAAAAAAGCATGTTGGTGAAGGCATGTAAGTGATAGAGTAAATGGTGACCCACTACACTCATTTCCATCATTGAGGGCAGACTGTGTATGTCTTTTTCTTGTTTCCCAGAAGAGTTACTCATTCCAAGAATGCCATCTCCACTTCCTGGGGCTGCAGTAACAAACTACTATAAACTGGGTGGCTTAGAACAACAGAAAGTTATTCCCTCACAGACATGAAAACTAGAAGTCTGAAATCGAGCTATTGGTAAGGTTGGTTCCTTCTGGAGGCACTGAGGGAGAATCAGGTCCATGCCTCTCTTCTAACTCCTGGTAGTGGCTGACTGTCTTTGATATTCCTTGCCTTGTAGATGCATCCCTCCATTCTCTGCTTCCATACCCCATGGCATTCTCCCTGTGTGTCTCATCTGTATATTTGTGTCTTCACATGGCTTTGTATAAGAAAACTAGTCACTGGATGTAGTATGATCTCACTGTAACTTAATTAATTACATTTGCAAAGCCTCTGTTTACATATGAGCCCACATTCTGAGATTCTGGGTAGCCATGAATTTTGGGGTACACTATTGAATTCAGTAAAATGTAAAAGAGTATTTTAATAAATAGCCAGTATTGAAAATATAGGATGTAATCTAAGGAGATTTTCATTTGCTGCAGAGAAAGCCAAAGGCCTCCCTTTTTTGGCCAGCCTGGACTCCTTTTGCTTGTCTGTGGACATTACATGCATGTTGGGGCCTTTGCACGCACTGCCTAAATGCCCTTCCTCTGCCTCCATTATCTGGGCAAACCTTCCACATCTGTTATGCACTACCTGTGTGTGTCCCTGTAAAATTCATGTGTTGAAATGCCTTGCTTTGGGTGGTATTAGGAGGTGGGGCTTTTGGAGGCAATTAGGATTAGATGAGAACATTGGGGCAGGGCCCACCTCATGAATGGGATCAGTGCCCTCAAAAGAGGGCTTCTGACAGCAGTGTGCAACTTGGAAAAGGGCCCTCACCAGAACACACCCACACTGTCACCCTGATCTCAGACTTCCAGCCTTCAGAAATGTGAAACATAAATTTCTGTTGTTTATAAGCCACTTGATCTATGGTAGTTTATTAGAACAGCCTGAGCAGACTAAGACAACCAACATCTTTCAGATCTTCCCTGCATTACCACTTCCTCTGGGAACCCCCTTTAGAGACTCTCTACGAAATCTGGAGCTCTTCTGAGCTCCCGTAAGATGCCGCACTTCCTCATTATGACACATCACATGCCTTGCTGTAATCTTCACCTGTCCACTTGTCTGGCCTTTGGTACCTAAGAACTGCAACTCAATGTCCCGAATGCAGCTCTGGACGGAGCACAGAATGTAAGGGCCCATGCCCCCTGTGATGGGTACCCAGGACCTGATGAACAGCTATACTCAACTTCTTTGGGCCTCGGTTTCTTCATCTATAAAATGAAAAGCTCAGACTACAGTGTCTATGCAACCCTCTTGAATTTAACGTTACATAATAATAATGTAACATTAAATTAGGAGGTAAGACCTCCTAATAGCTATGCAGTACTTGTTATGTTCTAAGTGCTTTACATGCAGCTATGTAGTTCATTCTTAGAACAATCCTGTGAGGTATGCCTTGTTGCAGATAAGGAATCGCAGAAAGAGATATTAAGAGACTTTCATAAAGTTGCAGAACTAGAAGAGGTCAGAACTAGAATTTGAACCTGGCAGTCTGCTTCTAGAATCGTTGTGCCTCACCTGTCTACTATCTCTGCTTCTGTGTGATGAACCCTCCTTTCATTCCATACAAGAGCTGGTATGAATTTATACACACCCAAGAGCCTAAATGTGTGTGATCACCACAGATACACTAGAAACACAAATTCTAGTTCACTACAATTGGTAAATTAAGAGAGCAGTATTCAAATATCCTATGATTTAATTTTAACAACAATATCTAAAAGCATTGGTATACTTCAAAAGTCTCTTCTTCAAACTCTTAGTAATATTACTAGGAATGATACTAAACTACTTATATGTATAATTAATAGTAATTATAATTAGTGGCACTTAAAAATAAAGATTGTAAAATAAGGTCACCACTATTTTTTTAATGTTCTCACACACTTTCTCAGCATTTGAAACAAAAATATTTTATTCTGGAAATTTTAATGATTCCGTTTATAACAAACCAAAGTTTTATCAAATTTATTTTGTCCTTTTAGTTATTTTTTAAAGTGGATGCTAAAAACCACTAGTTCCATGCCCGGTTATAACAATCACACTGTAGTAGCCATTCAGCAACTGGCTTCTGGTTTGACATCCAGAAAACTGACCTGAAAATAGACATGTTATTGACAATATTGAGACATAGGCTGTAATATTAAATAATTAGTATCCTGTTTCATGAGTTGTATGATTTGCAAAATAAAAATTACAGAACCAGCCATAAGCTTAAGTTTGTGTTAATTGTGTTAATTAGACATGAGTTCTTACATTGAAATGATAGAGTTTAGTAGAAAAAATGAAACATAACATAAGTTATTATGACAAATTTTGCTGTTATAGGTGCCCTTATAAAGGTAGAAAGAAAGTTGTGATGGAAAAGGATATAGAGTAAGAAGAGGCCCCAGATCAGGGAAGACTTTGGAAAACAAAAAGCATCTGCACTGGGTCCATCTGCGTTGGTATGATTTATGTACACACACAACGATAAGGAATGAAAGCCATCCAGATAGAGAGAACAGTGGGAGCAAAGTCAGAGAAGTCAGAAAACACAGTATCTGCAAATGTCATCAAATACAATGCTTCTGTATGTCTGGCAAATAGAGCATATAGAAGGAGATAATGGGAACTAAGGAAGAAAAGCATGCTAGGGTTAGATGATAGCCTCTGAGAATTATCTTGATAAGTGAAAATAGTACCCAAAATTAAGGCAATGTCAGTAGGAAGGGAGAAAAAAAGTATAGATTCAAGAAGTATACCCCAGAAAATAGAATCAGTAACACTTGGCAACAGGAAGGAAAAGGAGAGGAGGAAAAGTCAAAGATGATGGCAAGTTCTGAGCCCTAACAGTTAGGAAAACGTTGGCGATGTTGACAAAAATTGGGAGAGAGAAGGTGGAACAAGTTCCAGTCCATCTGTGTGAGCTCTACGTACCAGTCTTGCTAGCTCATCACCCAGCAGGAGAAGAGGACATTTCAACAGTCATCCTGTGACTCCTCAGAAGTGAAGGCGAAGTTATTTTTACCCTCACAGTTGCAGAACAAACAGCACCTGCACATTATTAGCCAGGTCCTTCAGGATACCTGAATGTTCAGGTGGCTGTCTAGAAGAACAATCTTAACTTGAGCCTCAAAATCAAACCTTAGAGGAGAGTTCTAAGGGTTTTACATTCCCACTCTCTAGCCCTTAGCATGTTGAAATCTGAATGCTCTTTTCTCTTTTTGAGATGTAATTGTGACATATTCATTTCCAAACTTTCTCAGTTTCATCTAAGAAAGGCACACTAAATATTTAGTATGACAAACTCTCAGCTTGTGGGTTGATCAGGGAGGTACTCTAGATTTCATCATCTGGATTTCATACTCTGTCAATGTTCTGAAGGGTCTTTCCATATGGCTTTCAATCCTCTATCACTCCACCATAACTTGATGGTATCACACTTTCGAGACCCTTTCATTTTAACCCTGTTCCCGTGAATCATTTTCACTGTGGTTTGTGAGAATTGCTTGAGATACACTCAGAGCATTTTACATGTCCCATCTGTCCATCAAGAGTGCTTCGAGTGACATTTTCAGTGCACAGTTATCTATACTCCTAGATATTCTTCCACATTTAAAACAATCTGGTCACAATTTGCATAATATTACAAAAGCGTGGGAACAAATGGTTTGAACATCCAAGTGCAGGAATTCCACATGAGACTTGAGCAACACAATAATCTGATGCTTTCCTCTAAGCAATGAATTGAAGTCTATCTCCTGGACATATTTTCAGAGGTCATCATCATTGAAACCTGATATATATATAAAATGGTAACTAAATACCAATGCCTTTGGAACTGAGCACCATTAAGACAAATGTCCTAAGCTCCTCTTGGATCTAACCAGGAAACTTCCAGTCCAGTTAAGAGAACACAGATGTGACATCAAAGGGCCTGAAAACAGTGTAAATTCTCACTGATAAACTTTATCTCCCCAACATTGAACTGTGTGGTCCTCAGACATTTAATAGTTCTCGCACATGCATTTCAATGAAAGGTGAAGCTGTTTTATTTAATCCAGCTTGTGTGGAGACTTTCTTCTTCTAAACTATGGATACAAGCCTGACATCTAAATGCACACAACTAGTAGCAGCGATTCTGCCTGGATCTCCTGATTGCATCGGTTACTGTGAAGCTAACCATGCCTGTTCCATCCTGTAGTTTAAGTAAACAGGACCACCACTCTCTGCTCTTGGCCCAGGATTTATAGGGGCCGTGTGTCTGGCACTCAGGAAGACGTTGGCTTGCTCTCACCAGTGATTACATATACAACATTGTCATATAATTTTCGGATTTTTCAAAGACTTCAAAGCTCACAACCTTCTGTGAACTTGCTATCTGGGCATGTTTATCATGGCAGGGAATAAAGGGAGCCATGCTATGCAGAAACTTCAAATTGTGAGCACTCCACAAATGCATTCTGTATGTCTATAAAATGTCCAGGAAAAAAATGAAAAGGTCATTCAGTCTACCACCCACACAGGGATAAAGCCAAGCCACAGAAAATGGAGCTTAAATGTTGGTTTGGAAGGGCTGTTTGATTTTTCCATGATCGAGATACTTTATCCTAATTGTTTCCTTTGCTAAACGAGCGGTGCTCAATTGGTAAGTCGTAATGAGTTTACTTCCTCCTCTCTCTCTTTTTTTGAAAGTGACCAGATGCCCCATCTACGGGAATTATCCTTGTGACATGGTACTGAGGACACAGAGCAAGCCTTGTGCATCTTAAGAAGCCCTGTGGCATGAGAGTAAAATTGGGGGCTCTGGAGTCAGGCCTGGCTGTGGGTAAAGCCTGGCCCTGCCACTTTGCAGCCAGATACCACTGGACAGTTACCCTATATGTGTCAATTGCTTCATCTGTAACATTGGATGATAATGATAGAACCATCAGGCTGTGAGGATTGAATATGGCCTAGTACGTGGAAAGTATTCTGTGAATATTACTTTGTTCTTATGACTGAAACATTGGACAGGAGAAATCAAAGTACTCTCTTTCAGTTCAGGGATTAAGCTCTAAAGGAGCAATAAAACTTCTTGTGGTTCTGAATTCTGTCTCCCTGTAGCTTTGGTTCATACTTTACTGGAGCACATCCAATGTTGACGTTCTTGCCTGCATCAAGCACTGTGCGAAAGGGTCCTCACGCATGTGATAGCCACAGAATCAAACACCTTGTTAGGGCTGATTAGGTCAATCTTCCCATAAATACTTCCCCATTCAAGCTCTGGTTATGCTATTCATCCAGTAAGGACCCATTCTGTGCCAGTCCATAGGCTGCACAAATGCAACTGCCCAATATCCCTAGCTCTTACCCATCGATGAGTAAATTTTTCTAGAAAAGCAACATTTTGAGAGATGTCTAGATTTTCTATGTTGGCCAGAACTGTCTGTGTGGACTTACCCCCAAGGATGACAAATTATTTGTTTATCTTTCTGTGCAGTGCTATGTCCTTTAAATACCAAGCGTCACAGTGCATCATGACTCACAAGTGATCAATCACCAAGTGACATTCAAATGTGGTTAGCCTGACTAACCACCAGCAGCATTTGGCAGCTTCTGAGAATGTGCTTTTGGGATAGGATCTGAATTGCTATCTGAAATGCAAAACAAAGAACTGAAGTACAAGAGAAGTCCCATTTTGTGTCCCTGTTCACCAAGAAGCATCTGCTGTCTCACCCTTGTTAACAATGCTCACCATGCCCCTCTGGTGAAATGATACCATGCCCCTGGGAGTTGTGTACAGAGCTGGCAGGGGTGCCATCTTGGAGACAAGTGACAGGCAGAGGGGGAGTGAAAGAAATCTAACCTTTATTACATTGCAGAACCCAGGCCTCCAGTCTACCACTTCAATGATCTTTCCACTATCCCACACCGGGTGACAAGATTTCTAGATTTTCTGCTCAACTGTCCTTTTACCATAGTTCCCACTGATCAACTTAACTATGGATATTTTGGTAAAAGCTGTGTGAGCAGTGTGCCAACTCTGACACTCATCTCAGCATCACCCTGACCACTGGCTGAGCAAATCGATCGCGTCGCCATCCTTCTTCAGTCTTGTACTACAAGTACTTCTTCATTACTACACCAGGACAGTCTCTCTCCTGGGCTGGTGGTGTGAGGGAGGACAGTGCAGCCTTCCTGGAGGGCAGCCTAGAGGTGCACCAAACACCTCATGTTGTAGACCGTAGGACATGGTCCTCCCATTTCTGGGAATGCGCACGAAGATATGAGAAAAGAGGTGGTCAACGTGTGTGTGTGTCATGAGTGAGGGACAAGACATCACTGGTCCATTTACAAGCATGAATAAAAGTAAGTGAAATATGTGTTCAGTCATCAGTTAGCCACATTAGATACCCTAAACAGCACCACCGCCCACTGTGGGCCAGGTACTGGACTGGCAGGCACAACACCAAGGATGAATTCTCACATAAAAACTGTATCTTGTAAACTCAATACCCCAACATGCCAATAGAAATGCAAAACAAATATAATGTTTGAGATAATCAAACTGTTCTGTATATTGACTGTGGTAATGGACCCTCAGCTGTATGCATTTATCCAAATGCATAAAAAATGAGTTGTATTGTGTGTAAATAAAAAGGGAATAAATCTTTTTTTAAAAAAGTATATTTTGTAAAGTCAAGCAAATTTCACCAACTGTAAATATCCCAATTTCAAAACAGAAATTAGAAAGAAAAAATTTTAATTAAGATATCACTTTCCAGACACTTTTTATTTATCATTTTCTCCTTTGCTTTTCTCTTGCCACCACCACCTCCTCCTCCACCCTCTAAGAAGTTAGTCTGCATTGGAAATCCTTGTTTACTAAGCCAAAGTAGGCATAAACAGGACTCAGTTCCTGGTAGGAGGGACACTGTGTAAATAAATAAGGTAATTGAATGTGTCTGTTCTATAGGTGTGTTAATACTTCCTCAAGTGACTTTGGTATATCAGCGTGAACCTAATAGTCCAAATATTAGGTAGTTCTTACCATTAATCATCTTCCTACAAATTTGAACTTGAGAAAATTTCACTGATTATCCTAGACTATACATAGTAGTTGTAAACAAATATTTTTGTGAGGAATCACATTTTATCTTGAGTCCTGGAGTTCACCGGCACAGCAAGATGTTTTCTGCCTGAGAGGCAGATAGATATTAAAGTTGGACAAGCACACACAGGCAGTGTCTTGTAGAGAAGGTAACACAAACAGTAGGGTGAGATTATCCCATGGGGCTTCTCCAGGAAGCACCTAAAAATGTAAAACCAAGATCCCACGATCCAGGGCTGCGTGCCCAGCCTCCATTTCCTATACTAGTCTCTCAGTCCCTACCTCTGAGATCCCAGAACCAGTCTCATTCTTTCCTGATCCTGCACTCTTTCATCTTATTGAAAATAAGTCTCTTACAAAGCATTTAAGGAAGAGCTAACCCAGATCCTTCACAAACTTTTCGAAAAAATCCAAAATGATAGAAGACTACCAAACTCTTTTTATGAAGCCAGCATCATTCTTATCCCCAAACCAGATAAAGACATAACAAGGAAAGAAAACTTCAGGCTCTTATCGCTGATGAACATAGACACTAAAATCCTCAACAAAATACTGGCAAACCACATCCAACAATACATTAAAAAGATCAGACATCATGACCAAGTGGGATTCATCCCAGGGATGCAAGGATGGTTCAACATATGCAAATCAGTAAATGTAATACATCACATAAATGAAAGCAAAGACAAAAATCACATGATCATATAAATAGATGCAGAAAAAGCATTTGATAAGGTACAGCACCCGTTTATGATAAAAACACTCAGCAAAGTGGGAATTGAGGGAGCATTCCTCAATATAATCAAGGCCATATATGAGAGACCTACAGCCAACATCATACTCAATGGGCAAAAACTAAAATCTTTTCCACTAAGATCAGGAACAAGACAAGGGTGTGCACTTTTACCACTTCTATTCAATATAGTATTGGAAGTATTGGCCGCAGCGATTAGACAAGAAAATGAAATGAAAGGCATCCAAATTGGAAAGGAGGAAATAAAACTATCATTATTTGCAGATAACATGATAGTGTACATAGAAAATCCTATAGACTCGGCCCAAAAGCTGCTCAACCTAGTAAATGAATTTGGCCAAACAGCCGGATACAAAGTCAATATCCAAAAATCAAAGGCATTTTTGTATACAAACAATGAAACAGCAGAAGCAGAAATCAAGAAAAAAATCC
>PVKU01007932.1:0-80152 GCA_004027475.1 Anoura caudifer
TTGATAAATAACAACCCTGACTGTATGGCTCAGTTGGGGGCCCTCTGGCAAAGCGAAGGATTCCGGGTTGGGGGACATGGTTGGGTTGCAGGTTCAGTCCCTGGTCAAGATGCAAAGGGGAGCCAACTAATGAATGTTTCTCTTACACATTTATGGTTGTCATCTTTTTCTCCCTGTCTTCCCTCTCAAATAAACAAAATAAAATCTATTTTAAAGAGTAAATAAAATGGATTTGTTCTCTTGTGTTTTTTATTAAGTGACTTAAAAATCACTTGGCCCAAATTCACTTCCTGTGTGCTTAAATGGTGGCAGTTACCAGGTATAAAAGAAGACAGGGCTGTATGTGTAATGAAACTTCGGTTGGGGACTGGAAAAAAGGAGTACCTTGGAAGGTTTATAGTTATAGTGATGGAGCACTTAAACCTAGCCTCTGGTAAGCTTGTAGACAAGTGGAGACTATTCCATGAAGTACAGAGCCATCAATTTTTGCCAGTAGATGTGCACCATAACACTTTATAGATTTGCATGTTGAAATCTACAACTTCCCTGTAAAAATTTCAACTTTGGTACTGCACATTTTATTAACTATTTTGGTAACTGCCTCTGTCATTAGGTTGAGGGTGAAAGAAACTAGTAGATGGGAATGTCAAAATACCTCCATAATGTTGGGAGTCTGTAACAGTATTGCCTGGTCAGTGTAGCTTTATTTAGTTCCATATTTTAATGTAAAAGTGTAGGATTGAAATATATTAAATAGGATATGAAGCAGGGCTGCAGAATACTTTAAACCTCAAGATGTGTTGAGATAAACGTTGAACCAAGGTGGTAGGTGATTGATATGGTAACAGTCCTTTCATTAAACAATATATGGAAATAGTTGGCTAAACTGACATATTTGTGTTCTCAAGCATATGCTAAGAAATAATTAGCATGCTAAAAATATTGGACTGGGGTGTGAAAGACTTGGAGAGAAAGGTTTGCTTAGTCCAGTGATCCTCAAGCCAAATTTGCTGTTAGAAAAGTAACACCAGGCTCATTTGACTACCAGCAGTGCTTAGGAATTGCAACCTTAAGGCAAAAAAAAGCCCCTCAAGGCTGAGTCAGTTATGCTCAACCAGATTTAAGCAGTGCGTTTCAAGGCCAGCATAAGTTAGAGTTTGCTTTTTAGGGCTGTAAGGAAATTAAACTTGGAATATTTAGGAAGGCATTTCAGAAAAAGGAAATGACATTTTTATGCAAAAGAAGGCATTTGAGGAATCATTCAACTGGGTTATGTAATATGACTGAAAACTATTGGGAATAATTGGAAAGAATTGAAAACTAAGATGAAAATTATGCAAGGTCTTGTATAACGGATTTTAAGACTTACTGCTCTTGTATCTAATAGTGTCATTAAAGAACTTGATTAATAGGTTGACCAGATTTATACTTTAGAATCCATTGGCAGCCCAGCATACACTGAAGGGAAACCCAGATAGGGTTTGCAGTCTTAATGGCCGGCCTTCCTTCCTTCCTTCCTTCCTTCTTTTCTTCTCTCTTCCTTCCTCGCTCCCTGCTGCCTCCTTTTTTTTTTTGTCTTTTATTTTACTTTTTAAATTATATTTTATTGATTATGCCACTATAGTTGTCCTGATATTTCCCCCTGTGCCCCCCCTTCCCCCTGCACCCCCCACACCATTGTTCATGTCTATGGGTCATGTGTATAAGTTCTTTGGCTCCTCCATTTCCTATATTGTACTGTACAACCCATTCCCCCACACACCCCTCCCATCTGGCAACCATCAAAATGCTCTCTGTATCCATTATTCTGTCTCTGATCTTGTTTGCTTAGTTTGTTTTTTAGATGCAAGTATTGATAGGTATGTATTTATTGCCATTTTTTAATCTTTTCCTTAAATAATTCCCTTTAACATTCCATATAATAATGGTTTGGTAATAATGAACTCCTTTAGTTTTTTTCTTTTAAAAAAAGATTGTATTTATTTTTAGAGAGAGGGGAAGGGAAGGAGAAAGAGGGAGAGAAATATTAATGTGTGGTTGACCTCTCACGCACCCCCTACTGGGGATCTGGCCCGAAACCCAGGCGTATGCCCTGACTGGGAATGGAACCAACAACCCCTTGGTTGGCAGCCTGCGCTCAATCCACTGAGCTACACCAGCCAAGGCCCCTTGAGTTGTTTTTCTTGTCTGGGAAGTTCATCTGCCCTTTGATTATAAATGATAGCTTTGCTGGTTAGAGTAATATTGGCTGTAGGTCCCTGGTTTTCATGACTTTGAATATTTCTTGCCAATCCCATCTAGCCTGCAAAATTTCTTTTGAGAAATCAGCTGAGTCTTAATGAGAACTACCCTATAGGTAACTAACTGCTTTTCTTGCAGCTTTTAAAATTCTGTCTTTATCTTTAAACTTTGGCATTTTAATTATGATGTGGGCCCTTTGAGTGGGCCTCTTTGCCCACTTGTTTGGGACTCTGTGCTTCCTGGACTTGCTGTCCATTGTCTTCACCAAATTAGGGAAGTTTTCTTTCCTTATTTTTTTTAATAGAGTCCCAATTTCTTCCTCTATCTTTTTCTGGCACCCCTATGATGCAAATTTTGGACTTCTTGAAGTTGTCCCAGAGGCATCTTCTACTATCCCCATTTTTTTTTTAATTCTCTTTTCTTCTTATTCTGATTGGCTGTTTTTTGCTTCCTTATGTCCCAAATCATTGATTTGATTCTTGGCTTCATCCACTCTATTGTTGTTTCCCTATAACTTGTTCTTTAATTCAATTAGTGTATCCTTCATTTTTGACTGGATCTTTTTTATGTTGTTGAAGTCCTCAAGTTCTTTGAGCATCCTTATAACTAGTGTTTTGATCTCTGCATCTGATAGATTGCAGATCTTCATTTTGTTTAGTTCTTTTTCCGGAGTTTTGATCTGTTCTTTCATTTGGGCCATGTTTCTTTGTTGCCTCATTGTGGCAGCCTCCCTGTGTTTGTTTCTATGTATTAGGTAGAGCCACTATGACTCCCTGTCTTGGTAGTGTGGCCTAATGTAATAGGTGTCCTGGAGGGTCCACTGGCACTACCTCCCCTATCACCCAAGCTGGGTGGGTACTCAAGGTGCAACCTCCACGTGTGCTGAGTACACCCTCCTCTTGTAGTTGAGCCTTGGTTGCTGTTGGCAGATCAATGGAAGGGATTTACCCAGGCTAATCAGCTACTGGGATTGGTTATGACCACTGACCACCTACCTCCACTGTCCATGGAGGATCAGCTATGCAGGAACAGAGTGGTGTTGCTCTTTGCTCCAATGTTGTCTGTAGCTGTCCACTGGTGTACTGGTCCTGGATTTTCTCGGTGGTGGAAGCCAAGGTCAGTACCTACCTGTGTTTTGTCCAGGGCCACCCTGCTGAACTATAAAGCAATCTGAGATGGCTGTTACTTGTGCTGGGCTTGGAGATTTCCATGTGAAGGCAAGCTGTGAAACTAGGCTGGCTGCTGCTACTGCTGGATCTGGGGCTCACTGAGGCCATCTGTTGCTTATTTGAGAGGATTTAGGAAGTAGTGCAGCATGAGCCAAGACCAGCCATTTCTATAGAAAAGTGGCCTGGGTGGGCCCATAAGTTGGGTGGGACGAAGTCTCTAGGGATCTCCAAGGCAGGTCAAACAGTTAACCACGTTGATGGAGGTTCCGATATGACACCAGGTTGTTGGTTCAGTCTGGATGGATGTGATTTCTTTAATTCCATAGCTGTCGGATTTCTGTTCAACTAATTTCTGATGTTTCTGAGTGATAGTTCTACCTTTTAGCTGTAATTTTGATGTGGTTGTGCGAAGAGGTGAGCCATATCTGCCTATGCTGCCATTTTGACAAGAAGTTAACTGACTTCTTGAGCACTGAAATAGAGCAGACTCTATAAACATTAACAATTTTAAAAGCAAGTGGAGAGGATTATTCAAGGGCTACATGTTTCCATCTTTGTTTCTCAGATGGGTAATGCATTTACAAAGTTAGGAACCAGGAGATAGTTTTTTTTTGTTTTTTGTCTTTTTTTTTTTTTCTTTTGCAAGGGTGGGGGAGTTGTTGAGTTTGAGGAAACTGTAGGATGCTAAGCTGAGAATAAGTCCAGGAAGGCAGATGGATATTCAGGTTTGGGCTAGTCATGTAGAGGAAAGAAAAGAAATCTCAATGCCTGTCACCTTTGTAGGAGTCAAGTGAACGTGGTATTCTGAGTGAGATAGTTGATGGTAGTAGTGCAATGGGGTGAATACACAAGAAGCGATAGGCATTTGAGCAAATCAGGGAAAAGAAAGCTGACAATCCTTAGGATAACTTAAGTAAATGCAGTAGCAAAGGAGCCTTGCATGCAAATTCATCCTCTTTTCAACTGATAATAATGCAGCACTTGTAAATGAGCATGCATGCACTTTTCTGTTCTCATAATGAGGTTTGGTCAGTGCAAAAGTAGTCCTCAAGCCAAAGTTACCACTAGATGAGTTCCATGTTTCATAAAAATCAGGCTTAAATGGCTAGGGGCTTTTCCGTTAAACCACTGAAACAGTCTCTCCCCATCATGGCGTTACTATCACAACTAGGAACATGAAGATAGCTGGTGTTCTTTGTCGACAATCCCCAATTTCTTTGTGGTTTTGTAGTGGAACGAGCACATTCTGAAAATGATATTGGTTTGGAATCCAACTTCCACTAGTTGTGGGATAACAGACATTAGTTGATGAGTCTTGTAAAATGCCCCACCCATGCTGTATTATTTAAGTACATGGTCTCCACCAACGAAATATAAAGTTTTAGGGATTTCATATTCTTCCTACCCGTATGGGTCCTAATATAGAAATTTACAATATCCACTTTCTGTTGAATGACTGTCCCAGCTAAGTGTTTCCACTTTCTAATTTTAATTGTTTCATCAATTGGGGCCACAGGAGATTAGTCCTGATTTTCAGATTTTTTTGTAGTTCCTCACAGCTCAGTTTTTTTCTTGTATTGTATTTTTTCCATTACCATTTATCCCCCTTATACCCTCTTCCACCTCCACCCACATCCCTCCTCTCTGCAATCACCACAGTTTGTTATCCATGTCCATGAGTCCTTTTTCTTTTTTGCTCCTCCACTCCCTAACCCCCCAACCTCCTGCACTGCTTAGTTTTGAAGGTAGTGCCCTTAATGGCAAGGATCCACCAAATCTCTTAGGGGGTTAATACAGTTTCAATTTTGGGGTTTTAAATAAGGGGTGGGGTTGAATATCATTGATTTTACACTAAATGACTTTAGAAAAAATGGGCCTGCAATTGGTGACTTACGATAAGAAGTAAAAATGAAAAATATATTCCATTCACCTTTTATACATAGTGCTAAACCATAAAAAAATTCTGCAGCAGTTGATGTTTGTCTAAGCCATCTGGCACCTAGTGGGTGCATATCCTTTCCGTAACTAACTGAATTAAAGACTGAACAATTCCTCAGTAAAGACACCTACGTACCACCAGCCGTATCACCATCAACATCCCTAGTCTCTCAGGGCAACTCACGTGGGCCGCTAGACGGCATTTATTGGCTGACTTCGCGCAAAGAGACAAGTCTCAGGTTCGCGGTGAACTTCTTGCGGAAGACGCTGGCCAATCGAAAAACAGCTTTTCACCAGAGGCCCCCCCCCCTCACCTTTTCTGAGCGGTGAGGGGCGGGGCTGGCGCCGGCGCTGAGGCGTCACGTAGTCCATGGTAACAACGCTCAGCCCGAAGATGGCGCCCGAGTGGGGTGGAGGAGCGGGTTCCTCGGGTTCAGGCCCGGGCTCAAGCCATTGGCACTGGAGCGGTCCTATATGGGTCCGAGGCGTTTTACTCTTGTTGGGCACGCTGCGAGCCAGCGCTACATCTATTCCTGTCTCCCTTGACAGTTCACCACCCTGCCGGCACCACGTCCCCTCTGATACTGAGGTAGGGCGGCGGTGGGGCGGGAGCGGGCCTGAAACGGGCCCTGTGAGGGTAGAGTAAAACGGCAGGCTATGGCAAAAAGAGTAATGATTGGAACTAGGTGTACGGGAGGAGGAAGCGAAAACTGGGCCAAAGACTGAACTCATGGATGGTTGAGATCTTCCATCAGTTCCCTTCCTACACCTAGTGAAGTGGCTGTGTGGCACTCATCTTCATCGCTTTCCTGTGCGTAGAGTTGTGCGTAGCAGGTATTCCTAGAGCAGTGGTTTCAAATTTGAGCATGTGTTACAGTACCTGAAGGGCCTGTTAAAACACAGATTGCTGCCCAACTCCCCTACTTTCTGACTCATTAAATCTGGGATGGGTCCCCAGTAATTGCAGTTCAAGTTCCCAGATGTTTGGTGATGCTACTTGTTCAAGGACCACACTTTTAAAGATTTGAGAAGGAATTGATTAGAGAACCAGAGGCACTGGAGAGATATTGGCGGTTTTGTGGAGACAAAATTCACGTTTATTTTCAAGTTTCCTCATCACATTGCTTGCTTTACCCTGCTCTGCCTGGAAGTGCCTGCCTCCTTCCCACTCCATTTTGCTTCCTGTCTAAATTCTTTCAGTCTCAGTTTAAGTTCCCTTAGCTTGTGTCATCCTGCTGAAGCCACCCCAGCAGAATGCTTTTTCCATTTCTCGGTAGATCTTATATGTACTCTCTTCTGTCACTTATCCAGTTACTACTCTGTGATGCTGGCTTATTTTTAGGCATGTCTTGCCTTGGTAGTTAAATTTTTTCTTAATATATATTTTTTTAAGTTTTTATTTATTTGTTAGAGGGGGGGGAGGGAGGGAGAAAGAGAGGGAGAGAAACAGCTATGTGCAAGAGAAACATCAGTTGGCTGTCTCCTGCATGCCCCCAACCTGGGACCTGGCCGGCAACCCAGGTGTGTGCCCTGACTGGGAATGGAACTGGTGACGGTGACCCCTCACTTTGCAGGACAACACTCAATCAGTGAGTCACACCAGCTAGGGCTGTAAATTGTAGGGTTCCTTAGAATCGAGCTCCTGTCATATGCTTTGATTACCTCACAGTACTTACTCAGAAGAAGGTCTCAAAACAATCACTATTCTTTGAAGAAAGGAGACGCAGTACCTGGGGTTGTATGTTGTGATTGTACAATTTGTCTGACTACTTTATCAAGAAATGTTAACCTAGAAATTTTCAGTTCAGCCCCAAAATCTAAAACCACTTGTTTCTGTGGTAATTTATAAAAACTTATATGCATACTGTTCAACTATATGTACCAAAACATTGAGTTTGGGTTCTGTAGTGGTATTACAGTTTTTATCAGGACACTGCATTTTGGCTGAATTATTTTATATTTTTAGGCCATTAGCAACTTTTAAGTTTATAATACATTATTGTTGTCTATAATCACTATGCTAATGCATTAGTTTTCCAAGACTTATTTTTCTACTTGTTGCAAGTTTGTACCCTTAAACAACATAACTCCAATTCTCCTACCCCTCTGATAAATTGTTTTTAAAATAATTCCCACAAGGCCCTGTGCTTCTCTCTTTTAATTTAGATTAAAATAGGAAGTAGTTCAAGCACCTGCAAAATCTCTGCCAGAAGGGAACTCAATAGTTGTTTTCTCCTAGTGATTTTTGCCAGTGTACAAATGTCCAACTTCTATTTGAACATCTCCATGAATAGGGGAATTATCTCCAGAGGCAGCCCCTATGCTTTTTGGAGACTAGAATTTTTCAAGTTTTTCTTTTTATAAGAGCTGAAAACTCTTTCTGAAACTTCCATGCCCCCCCAACCCCTGCCCCAGTTTCTAATTATGCCTCTTGGCTAAACAAGGTCAATAGTGACAGTGCTTCAGATATTAAAAACAAGATATTAAGTTCCTGACATGTATCATCCCTAATAAATTTTACTAGTTCTTGGTATACTGTGTAATAGCAAGCCCTTTTAACCATTTTCTACTTTAATCTAAACAATATGCATAGGCAAGAACTATTCATTCTACTCTTATTAATTATATGGTACAGGAAATTATAATAACCTTTCCTAGTGATGGTGGGGAACCACAAAATTTAGACCCATTTAACTTGTTCTCAATTAAAACCTCTGTGTGTTTTTTTATTATATTTTATTGATTATGCTATTACAGTTGTCCCATTTCTCCCCCATCATTCCCCTCCACCCTGCACACCACCTCCTACCCACATTCCCCCCCTTTAGTTCATGTCCATGTTTCATAAGTTGTTTAGCTTCTACTTTTCCCACACTATTCTTGCCCTCACCCTGTCTATTTTCTACCACCGTCAATGCTACTTATTCTCTGTACCTTTTCTCCCTCCCTCCTCCTCCCACTCCCCTTTTGCAAACCCTCCATGTGATCTCCATTTCTATGTTCCTGCTCCTAGTCTAGTTCTTTGCTTAGTTTGTTTTTGTTTTAGGTGTGGTTGTTAATATCTGTGAGTTTGCTTTCATTTTACTGTCCTATCTTTTATCTTCTTTTTCTTAGATAAGTCCCTTTAACATTTTATATAATAAGGGCTTGTTGATGATGAACTCCTTTAACTTGACCTTATCTGAGAAGCACTTTATCTGCCCTTCCATTCTAAATGACAGCTTTGCTGGATAGAGCAATCTTGGATGTAGGTCCTTGCCTTTCATGACTTGGAATGCTTCTTTCCAGCCCCTTCTTGCCTGTAAGGTCTCCTTTGAGAAATCAGCTGATAGTCTGATGGGAACTCCTTTGTAGGTAAACTGTCTCCTTATCCCTTGCTGCTTCTAGAATTTTCTCCTTCATTTTAATCTTGTCTAATGTAATTATGATGTGCCTCGGTGTATTCCTCCTTGGGTCCAACTTCTCTGGGACTCTCTGAGCCTCCTAAACTTCCCGGAAGTCTATTTCCTTTGCCAGATTGGGGAAGTTCTCCTTTATTATTTGTTCAAATACCTTTTCTACTTGCTGCTTTTCCTCTTCTCCTCCTGGTACCCCTGTAATTCGGATGTTGGAACATTTAAAGATGTCCTGGAGTTCCTAAGCCTCTCCTTATTTTTTTGAATTCTTGTTTCTTCATTCTTTTCTGATTGCATGTTTCATTCTTCCTTCTAGTCCGCACTGTTAATTTGAGTCCCAGTTTCCTTCTCATCACTATTGATTTCCATGTACATTTTCCTTTATTTCACTTATTGTAGCCTTCATTTTTTCGCCTAATTTGTGATCAAATTCAACCAATTCTGTGAGCATCCTGATTAGCAGTGTTTTGAACTGTGCATCTGATAGGTTGGCTACCTCTTCTTCGCTTAGTTGTATTTTTTTCTGGAGATTTGATTTGTTTTTTCATTTGGGCCATTTTTTTTTTTTTTTTTGTCTTGACCCACCTGTTACATAGTGAGGAGTGGAGCCTTAGGTGTTCGCCAGGGCGGGGCAACCCCGTTGCTGGGTTGTGACACTGTGTGTGGGGAAGGGTCCAAGAGGGAACAATGGCACTTGCTCCACTCTCTGCTGGATTTCAGTTATTTCCCCCTCTTCCCATAAGCACATTAGACCCTTCTGGTGCTGAATCCCATGTGGGTGTGTTTGTGTACATTCTAGGACCCTGTGGGTCTCTGCAGTGAAGTTGCCTGTGGAGATATGAGTTCCCGTTCCCCTTTTGTTTTGCCTGGTTTATCTGTGTGGGAATGTGGGACTGCCAGGTCCACCAGACACTACCTTGCTGGCCTGCCCGGCTACACAATCTGCCGCCTCGCTGGGTCCACCAGCTGCCGCCTTGCTGCAAGTCCTTTCCACCCCTGCTGCCCAGCTCCACCTCTCCCACCAGTCTGGATGAATGTGTCTTCTTTAAGTCCTTGGTTGTTGGAATTCCATACAGTTTAATTTTCTGTCAGTTCTGATTGTTTTTTGTTTTTAAATTGTTGTCCTTCTTTTGGTTGTGTGAGCAGGCCTCGTGTATCTACCTATGCCTCCATTTTGGCCAGAAGTCCCACTTATTTTTAATTTTTTTAATTGTTGTTCAAGTACAATTGTCTCCATTCTTCCAACACCACTTTCCCCAACCCCACCCACCTGCAATCCTTACCCCCTTTGGCTTTGTCCATGGGCCCTTTATACATGTTTCTTGACAGCCCTTCCTTCCCCTGTTATTCCTCTTCTGCCTTTCTGTTTACTGTCAGTTTGTTATTTCAGTGTCTCTGGTCATATTTTGCTTGCTTATTTGTTTTGTTGATTTGGTTCCACTTACAGGAGATCATATGGTATTTGTCTTTCACCACCTGGCTTATTTCACTTAGCATAATGCTCTTCAGTTCTGTCCATATTGTGAAGGGTAGGAGCTCCTTCTTTCTGCTGCATAGTATTCCAATGTGTAAATGTACCACAGTTTTTTGATCCACTCATTTGCTGATGGGCACTTAGGTTGCTGCCAGCACTTGGATATTGTAAATTGTGCTGCTGAGAGTATTGAATGCATAGGTTCTTTTGCATTGGTGGCCCATACAATTTGACAGGTGCGCTAAGACAGGGAGTCAAAGCAGCTCTACCTGATACACAGAAACAAACACAGGGAGGCTGCCGTATGAGGATACAAAGAGATGTGACCCAAATGACAGAACAGAACAAAACTCCAGAAAAATATCTAAATGAAATGGAAATAAGCAACCACTCAGATGCACAGTTCAAAACACTAGTTATCAGGATACTCCAGGAACTTATTTGGTACTTCAATGCCATAATAAACACCCAGTCAGAAATGAAGGTTGCATTAAGTAAAATAAAGAAAAATCTACAGGAAACCATTAGTGGAGAGGATGAAGCTGAGAATCAAATCAATGATTTGGAACACAGGAAGGAAAAAGCATTCAATCAGAACAGCAGGAAGAAAAAAGAATTAAAAAAAATGAGGGTAGGCTTAGGAATCTCTAGGACATCTTTAAATGTAACAACATTGGAATCATATGGGTGCCAGAAGGAGAAGAGGAAGAGCAAGAAATCGAAAACTTACTTGAAAAAATAATGGAAGAAAACGTCCCTAATTTGGTGACGGAAATACACGTCAAGTTCAGGAAGCACAGAGAGTCCCAAACAAGATAGGCCCAAAGAGGACCACACCAAGACACATCATAGTTTAAATGCTAAAGGTTAAAGACAAAGAGAGAATCTTAAAAGCAACAAGAGAAAAACAGACATTTACCTACAAAGGAGTTCCTATAAGACTGTCAGCTAATTTCTCAAAAGAAACTATCCAGGCTCGAAGGGACTTTCAAGACATTCCAAGTAATGAAAGGCAAGGACCTACAACCTAGATTACTCTATCCAGCAAAGATATAATTTAGAATGGAAGGGCATATAAATTGCTTTCCAGGCAAGGTAAAACTAAAGGTCTTCATCATCACCAAGCCATTATTATACAAAGTGCTAAAGGGAATTATTCAAGAAAAAGAAGATGATCAAAACAATGAACATTAGGGACTTCCAGCCAAGATGGAGGCATAGGTGGACACACTGCGCCTCCTCGCACAACCAATATTAAAGACAACAAGGATGTAGAAACAAGAAAGCAACCAGAACTGAGAGAAAATTGAACTGTACGGAGGTCCAACAACCATTCATCCATTCATCCAGACTGGTAAGAGGGGTGGAGTCGCGGCAGGAGGAAGCAGAGGTTGGCAGACCTGGCGCGTAGACAGCTGATGGCGAACCCAGGCGAGCAGGCGGTGGCTACCGGACTACAGGCACAAGGCAGCTGGCTGACCAGTCGGTCCCACATTCACGCACAGGTAATCTAGGCGAAAACGGGGAACAAGACAGAACTCGTAACCCAGGGCACCAGTGCCGGGAAATAAAACCTAAAAACACCAAGACCCTGCCCCCACATACAGCGTCACAACCCAGTGACTTGGCTGCCCAGCCCTGGGGAACACATAAGGCTCCACCCCTCACTACATAACAGCCGTGACCAGACCAAAAAGCAAACAAACAAAAAAAAAAACAAAAATGGCTGAAACAGGAGAATAGATCAAAGCTCCAGAGCCAATTCATCTAAGTGACCAAGAGATAGCCAACCTGTCAGATGCACAGTTCAAAGCCCTGCTGATCAGGATGCTCACAGAATTGGTTGATTTAGTCATGAATTAGATGAAAAAATGAAGGCTACAATAAGTGAAATAAAGGAAAACGCACAGGGAACCAATAGTGATAGGAGGAAAACTGGGACTCAAATCAATGGAGTGGACCAGAAGGAAGAAACAAACATCCAACCAGAAAAGAATAAAGAAACAAGAATTCAAAAAAATGAGGAGAGGCTTAGAAACTTCCAGGACATCTTTAAATGTTCCAACATCCGAATTATGTGGGTACCAGAAGGGGAAGAGGAAGGGCAACAAGTGGAAAACTTATTTAAACAAATAATAAAGGAGAACTTCCCCAATCTGGCAAAGAAAATAGACTTCCGGGAAGTTTAGGAGGCTCAGAGAGTCCCAGAGAAGTTGGACCCAAGGAGGAACACACCAAGGCACATCATAATTACATTAGCCAATATTAAAATGAAGGAGAAAATTCTAGAAGCAGCAAGGGATAAGGAGACAGTCACCTACAAAGGAGTTCCCATCAGACTGTTAGCTGATTTCTCAAAAGAGACCTTATAGGCAAGAAGGGGCTAGAAAGATGTATTCCAAGTCATGAAAGTCAAGGACCTACATCCAAGATTGCTCTATCCAGCAAAGCTGTCATTTAGAATGGAAGGGAAGATAAAGTGCTTCTCCAATAAGGTCAAGTTAAAGGAGTTCATCATCACCAAACCCTTATTATATGAAATGTTAAAGGGACTTATGTAAGAAAAAGAAGATAAAAAATATGACAGTGAAAAGACAGCAAACTCACAGATATTAACAACCACACCTAAAACAAAAGCAAACTAAGCAAACACTAGAACAGGAACAGAAACACAGAAAGGGAGATCACACAGAGGGTTATCAATAGGGGAGTGGGAGGAGGAGAGAGGGGTTAAAGGTACAGACAAGAAGTAGCATAGATGGTAGGTAGAAAGTAGACAGGGGGAGGGCAAGAATAGTGTGGGAAATGTAGAAGCTAAAGAACTTATGACACATGGGCATGAACTAAAGGGGGGAATGTGGGTGGGAGGAGGTGTGCAGGGTGGAGGGGAATGATTGGGAGAAATGGGACAACTGTAATAGCATAATCAATAAAATATAATTTAAAAATATTGGGATGTTTTCTTAATTATTTAATTTTAAGAGTTCTTTGTATATTTTGGTTAATATTCATTTATCAGGTGTGCTTTTTGCAGATATTTTCTTTTAGCGTATGAGTTATCTTAGTCTCATGAAGTTATTTTTCACTAGGAAGTTTTGAATTTTAATAAAGTTATCAATTATTTCATTCATGGATCATGCCTTTAGTGTTCTATGTAAAAGGTCATTGCCATACCCAAGATTGTGTAGGTTCACACCTATTGTATCTTTTAAGAATTTTATAATTTTGCATTTTACATTTAGATCTGTAATGCATTTTGAGTTAATTTTTATGAAGGATGTTAGATATGTGTCTAGATTCATTTTTTCAATGTGGATATCTAGTTATTCTAGCACCTGTTGTTGAAAAGATTATATTCTTCATTGTATTGCCTTTTTACCTTTCTCAAAGATTACTTGACTGTATTTATGTGGTACTATTTCTGGGCTCTCTATTCTGTCCTGTTTGTCTTTTTGTCTCTTCTTTTGCCTCTCTATAGGCAAAAGAAGATTCCTGTAGCTTTATAGTGATTCTTGAAGTTAGGTAGTGGCAGTCTTCCAACTTTATTCCTCTTCTTCAATATTGTATAGGCTATCCTGGATCTTTTGCCTCTCTATATAAATTTTAACAAACTATAGAAATGATCCCCGAAAGTATAGTCTTTCTGTATAAATTTTAGATTCATTTGGTTTATATCCACGATATAACTTCGTGGAATTTTGATTGAGATTACATTGAATCTATACATGATGTTGGGAAGAACTGACATCCTGACGGTGCTGAGTCTTTCTGTCCATGAATATGAAATATCTTTCCATTTATTCATTCTTTTATATTTTTTGTAGTATACTTGAATTTTAGTTTATTAATATTTTTGAAGAGTTTATTTACTTTTAGAGTCAGGGGAAGGGAAGGAGAAAGAGGGGGACAGAAACATCGATCGGTTGACTCTCACACCCCCAAAGTGGGAGCCTGGCCCACAGCCTAGGGCATGTGCTTTCACTGGACATGGAACTGGCAACCTCTCGGTTTGTGGGACAAAGCTCAACGCACTGAGCCAAACCAGTCAGGGCTAGTTTATTAATTTATTTACAAGATTTTATTTATTTTTAGAGAGAGGGGAAGGGAAAGAGAAAGGGAGAGAAACATCAATGTTTGCTTGCCTGTTGTGCACCCCTTTCTGGGGACCTGACACAACCCAGGCATGTGCCCTGTCTGGGAGTCAAGTCAATGACCGTTTGGTTCTCAGGCCAGCACTCAATCCACTGAGCCACACCAGCCAAGGCTAGCTTATTAATTTTTAAGTCAGGACCTCAGTTGGCTGATCTATACAACATCTTTTTGCAATCTTTTTTTCAGGTCATAAATAAGGTCCATCTTAAGGCAAATCATATTGTAAAGAGAGATGTTAATGAACATCTAAGAATCAAGACTGTCTATGATAAAAGTATTGAAGAGTAAGTGCGTATTTATATTGTTACCTTTTTTATTAAGAATTAAATTATTAAAGATGTTTTTATGTGTTATCTGAAGGTTCATAGATTGAACTAGGAGCCAACGCACCTTCAAGATGGAATTAAGCTAAAAATGCTTCTTTAGTTGGGAAAGATGATGGTCATGGAGTATGATTAAAATTTATACATCTGAATAATTTGAACAGAAAAAATGTAGACCTATTTAGCTGTGGTCAAGAAGCTAAAAATGCTTCTTTAGTTGGGAAAGATGATGGTCATGGAGTATGATTAAAATTTATACATCTGAATAATTTGAACAGAAAAATGTAGACCTATTTAGCTGTGGTCAATTACAGACCTAGAAGGCAACTTTACAATAATTACTTGGAAGAAAAGGAACAGGAAGTGCTTATATATACACAATAAAAGGAACATTTACAAAATTATTAACCAGATATGATATAGTCTAAATTTATTATTTAGTGTAAGAGGGGTCCAGAAAACAGATAAATTTTGAATCTGTGGTAGTTTATGAAGCTCTATTAAGAGTAGTTGATGTCCTTTTATATCTTTAACTTCCCAAATGAATGAAATAGCATATGATTATGTATAGTGCTGTGTTTTGGAACAGAGTAAACTCTCAACTGTTCATTGAGATAAATTGAAATTTGGGGGGATCGATATTGTATGCTTCTACAAAGCATTCCTTGGGGCTTCTGCCAGTTGTGTTCTGAACAAATGAGATGGTGCTCTGCCCCAGCATGGCAATTCTTATGTTTCATGTTGTCAATTTCAGGTTGCTCCCTGAAAAAAGATACCTTGTTAAGGTAGGTAAAAAAAAATACTCATGGTTTGAACTGCGTACTTAAAATGGCTATATTTTATTGTATGTAAATTCTACTTCAGTAAAGAAGAGTATATACATGACTTTTGTGAACAACTGAATAAAAGATGTTGGTAGTGAACTGATAAATATATTTATTATTTTCACCAAAGGTGTCTTTGTGATGCACTCAGTAAGACTTGTCTGAATTTGGTATTAAATTAGTCTTCTCATTTTACAATTTAATATTAAATTAGTCTTTTCATTTTCTTGTTCTCTTAAGTTTTGGGGCAGGAAAACATACTGAGGACAGTGTAAAAAGGCTGATTTTTTTTTTCTGTCATACATGTGTTATAATATTTGCCTTTCTTTTTTTTAAAGATTTTATTTATTTATCTTTAGAGGGGAAGAGAAGGAGAGAGGGAGAGAAATGTCAATGTATGGTTGCCTCTCGTGCGTCCCCTGCTGGGAACTGTCCTGCAACCCAGGCGTGTGCCCTGAGTGGGAATCAAACTGCGAACCAAAGGATCGCAGGCCCGCACTCAATCCACTGAGCTATACCAGCCAGGGCCTAAAAAGGCTGATTTTTGAAATATGTTGAAATTATGTTATGGTGGAAATGCTTATTTTTCTGAAGATTAATTGACCTGAAAGGATGATATGCCAACATTGTTTATAGAAGTGCTAATCTCATTAGGTTTTTTAGCTGTTACGGAGAGTCTCAGACACAAACACACACAAAGCCAATTCATTATTGGTTACAGAAATAAGTGAGATTAAAGCAAATCTTCTAAACATAAGACTTTCTTTTTGTTTTCCTAAATGGAATTATTGGGGTAACATTGATTAATAACATTATATAGGTTTCAGGTGTACAATTCTATAATACATCATCTGTAAATTGTATTGTGTGTTCACCACCCCAAGTCAAGTCTCCTTCCATCACCATTCATCCTCCCTTTACCCTCTTCAACCTACCCCATCCTCCTTTCCCTTTGGTAATCACTATACTGTTGTCTGTGTCTATGAGTTTTTTGTTTGTTTGTTTGTTTTTTGCTCAATCCCTTCAGCAACGTAAAATTTTCTTAATATAAACTACCTTAATGTTGGAACCTACTAACTCAGTCCCAAATATGAAGTAATTTAGATTAGTAGTTGAGAGTTATATTTTCCAGTATTATATTTAAATGGAGATAAGGAATGAAGTTTACATCTAGTGTTCTCTCCCTAAAATCAACTAGAAAAGTAGGAAATTCCTTTGCTCCTAGACTTATTAACTCTTTCCCCTACTCCTTGCCATATAACCTTTGACTAATGAATATCTGTATTCCAGAATTGTAAGGCTTTTTTTTTACCCTCAGTCATTAAAATCCTGTGCTTACTTGTTTTCATTGTAATTTATAATTTGTGTATAATTCTGACTGGTTTCCTTTTTTCAACTTTTATTTAGAACAAACTTTTTCCACAAGCTATTTCTTATTTAGAGAAGACTTTTCAGATTCGCAGACCTGCAGGCACTATCTTACTTAGCAGGTATGTATGTACATTAAACTCAGATCATTTTCTTGTCATTTGGTACCCTGCCCTCCCCATTCTAACCAGTATGGCAAGTTATTAAATTTATACTAGAATATTTTATTATGCTTTTTCTTACAGACTAACAGGCAGGTATTTTAAAAGACTATAAAAGCATCTGTTGGGTAATCACTCTTTCCTGATTTTCTATTACATGGTGACCTACTAGATCTTTTCCTAGGGCGTAGTTATTCTCTCCCTCACTTGCTTCATTCCCTGTCTCCCTCCTTTGTCATGAGTATTAGCTTTATGAAATTTGGGTATTTGTAAACCCAAATCAGGAGGATTTCCCATGAAACCAAAATTCTTTCTTAGTCACTTTCTAATTATCAGTTAACTAATATAGCAGTTACTGTTTGTTTTTTTTTTTTTAAATGTCTTTCACTGATGTGAACTATTCTTTCCTTTTTTTTTTTTTGTATTAAACTTTGATGTTCAAATGAACTGAAGACAATGTGCAACAAACCAATACCTACGGAAGGAAAATGATCCCCATAGATACTGTACTGGAGAATGTGCACAGCATACAAAATGTGGCCCAGTTATAGTGCCTGAAGAGCACCTCCAGGTAATTCAGCCTGCTCTTGCAATGTTTTTATTCTTAGAATAAACATAGTGGAAATTTTGAATCTGTGTCAAGAAATTTTTAGACTTAAAAGCTTCATTCTTCTACCCAAAGTAATCACCATTAGGTATACTGATTTTATTCTTTCATTGGTTTTAAAATGAATTTAATGATATTTTCTTATCTTTTTAAAATTTTTAAACTTTATTTCTGGGACTGCTTAATCAGGTCAGCTTAGACCTTCATCTTTATCCTCTAAAACATCTTTTAGCAGGTATATACCCCAAAACTTATGAAGGGCAATTTGATATTATCTCTTAAAATTAAAAAAATATATGCTTCAACCCAACCTAGAAATATATTCCATAAAAACACTTATAACTATGTAATATATGTACAAGGATATTCTTTATAGAACTATAAATATGACTCTCTCTTTCTCTTGCTCATGACCTGAACTCACTCTGCGTGTTGTCATGCTCGCTCTGGCCCAGAGCATGTGATCACGTGAGTCTAGCAGCTGCTGGAGTCCACAACAGGTGATGTGGGTTCCAAAGGACTAAGCTTTAATATGAAGCAAAAACTCTGGACACAGGCTTTTGCTTTGACCTTGTTGAAGACAATGTTGATCCTTTTTCCATGGTGGAATGGACAGAGAGGGGACACAGGGGCAGCATTCTACATGAATAAACCTTGTTACCACACCACAATCTCCCTGCATGGGTCCTTGAAATGTTTTCCATGTGATCCCATGGAAGAGCCCGATTTCCACCTGCAACGTTTTGTGAGCCAGCAGGAGGGAGGGGATCTGTGGTTTGTGAATATAACAAGGATGCCAACTTGTGCAACATTGTAATCCTGTAGACATTGCATCTGTTGCCTCTGAGGGACAGCTCACTGACCTGAATTTTGCAAAATTCCTCCTCCCTGTATGAAGACTCTCCTACCTTTTTACTCCTTTATTCCTTTAACAGAAAGATCCTCTTTACTCCTTTATTCCTTTAACAGAAAGATCCTCTGAGCCTGGGGATAGACAGGACTACACCCTTTGACAGTAAAAAACAGCTACAGAAGATGAGACCTGCATCCACTTACCCTTGTAAGATTACAAGGCTCAAGGTCTTCAGGGGGGAATGTAAACATAGGTACTTAGCTAATTATTAATAAAGAAAGTGAAGCAAAGGGAATTAGACATTGAGCTCAATAAATTGGTGTGCATAAGCCTGTTTGCTTCACCAGGGAGCTACAGCTTCACACACTAGGGCATGACAGCCTTGCTCCACCAAGGCGATTAACACTCCTTTCATCTGCTCTGGTACTGTATTGCTGGGGGCACAAAAGGAGGTGCTTGACCATAGAGGTCTGTCAGTCTAACCAGAGGGTGAACCCATCAGCAATCCCATGAAAGCTTGGGAAGTTCATTAGTTATTTTGAAAAAGCACCTGGTCCATCCTGAACCCAAGATAATGTAATCCCAGGGGAACAAAGAAACTTTCAATCTCTCTTGCTTGTGACCTGCACTTGCCACCTGTGTTTGCATGCCTTCTAGCCTGGGTGTGTGCAATCATGCGAGTCTAGCTGCTACTGGGGCCCACAACAGGTGGTGTGGGCTCCAAAAGACTAAGCTTTATTTTTTTTAAGGTTTTATTTATTTATTTTTAGAGATAGAGGAAGAGAGGATGAGAGGGAGAGAAATATCAATGTGTGGTTGCCTCTCAGGTGCCCCCTACTGGGGACCTGGCCTGCAACCCAGGTTTGTGCCCTGACTGGGAATCAAACTGGTAACTCTTTGGTTTGCAGGCCGGCGCTCAATCTACTGAGCCACACCAGCCAGAGCAAGGACTAAGCTTAATATAAAGTGAAAACTCTGGACATTGGCTTTTGTTTTGGCCTTGCTAAAGATAAGGTTTGACTTTTTCCATGGCTTAATGGATGGAGAAGGAACACAGGGGCAGCCTTCCACACGAGTAAACCTTGTTGCCACACCACAAACACTAAAATACACTATAAATATGACTGTATTAGCATTAGTTAAATTATAGTCTAACCATATAATGGAATACTATGTAGCCATTGAAGAATGAAGTAGATCTCTATATACTGACTTGGAAAGATATTTAAGCTCTTAAACAAAAAAAAAAGTTTTAAGTCAGTATATGTAGTTAGCCTATTTTATTTAAAGATTATTCAATTATTCAGCTTTCAATAAAGCTGAAATAAAAACAATTTTAAAAAAGATACATTCATATAATAAAAAATTATGAAACTTTCTGGAGGTATATACATGTTAAAAAATCTGGACACATACCAAAATGTGCTTTTCTTTAGAGTTGTATTGTGCAGGACTTTTCTTTGGTATGGTATGTATTTTTGTAATGTTCAGATTTTTCATAGTAAGTATATATTATATCAAAAAAGATAAAAATTTAAATGCATGTACCAGAATACAGTTTACTGTACCTTAGAAAATATGATTATTTCTATATTTTGTGTGTTGGACTGTGTTCTCACATTACTTATAGAAAATGAATACATTATTAAACATTGATTTGTAACCAAAGTTAAGCATTTGTTTAGATGAAGTTTACTTTGTAATTTTTTTCTTTTTTCTCTTTTAACATTTTTTTATTGTTCTTCAAGTACAGTTTTCTGCCTTTTCTCCCCACCCCCCCACCACCGCAGCCCTCCCCACCTCTCTCCTCTGTTTCCACCCCCCTTGTTATTGTCCATGTGTCCTTTATAACTGTTCCTGTAAATGCTTCACCCTTTTCCTCCATCATCCCCTCCCCTCTTCCCTCTGGTCACTGTCAGCCTGTTCTCAATTTCAGCAATATGCTTTGCTTGCTTGTTTGTTTTGTTGATTAGGTTCCAGTTAAAGGTGAGATCGTATGGTATTTGTGTAATTTTTTTCTTAAGGTATTTGAAGCTCAGTAAATGCTTTTAGATTCCTATGTATTGGCACTAAAACAACTAACTTACTTTTTTCCTCAATTTTCTTTAGAGTATAAAGGTTTGTAGGGACACATTTAAAAATTAAAACAGCCCTGGATGGTGTGGCTCAGTGGATTGAGTGCTGGCCTGCAAACCAAAGGGTTGCTGGTTCGATTCCCAGTCAGGACACATGCCTGGGTTGTGGACCAGGTCCCCAGTATGGGATGTGTGAGAGGCAACCACACATTGATGTTTCTCTCCCTCTCTCCCTCCTTTCTCTTCGCTCTAAAAATTAATAAATACAATTTTTATTAAAAATTAAAAAACTTGTTAATTACATATCTATCTCTTTTCCCAAGATATTAGACATTTCCTGCACATTTTAAAACATATATATTTGCTTTGGTTCTAAGGCAGTTTTTGTTTGTTTTTAATTATCTTGACTTCTAAATTCTGCTTTCTGCTTATCTTCTTGAGAGACCTGTTGTTTTTTTGTTAAATAAATGAGTGATCATGGGAAAGCTTTAAAATCAAAACTTTTAGTAACACCAACTATTAATAGGTTAAAGTAATTGAATTAGAAAATAATATATTTGCTAGAGAAGCAAGAGTAAACAATGTAATGAAATGGGCATTTCTGATTTTTCTTTCTTTGCAAGCATCACTTATACCTAAAGAAATCACAATTTACTGATTTTTGATTTATAATTTGAAGATTATGGTTGTTTAGGAACTTTAAAAGAAGTTCTCTCAAAACACATTACAAGGACAAAGTAAGATTTACTTAGAAAGCTAGAAACTAGGGTAACATTACACAATGACTAACCTTTTTACCTTATGTACTTCTGTATTTAAATTTTTTTGAATTTATTTTAATTTTGTTCTTGTACAGTTTTCTGTCTTTTGCTCCCATTCCAGTGTATTTAAATTTTTTAAAAGATATATGAAATATTTATAATAGGAAATATATTAAATAAAGCATTTTTTATTAATTTTGAAATAACTATAGATTTGTTGGAAGTTGCAAAAAAAAAAAAATGTATAAGGAGCATGCTCTCCCTGGGCAGCAGGTATCTCAAGTTTGTGCCCCTTGTCCTGCTCGACCCCTCTTGGGGCATGTACAGGCCAATATTTCTAGAAGGAAAATGAAGCAAGAAGCCCAGTCAAAGGGCAGCCCTCTGACCAAGGTCCTGCGACTTTTTATATCAGGACCCTCCTTCTCCAGACATAGCACATACTAACATATCTGTGCCTACTGATGGTGCAATAAGCACCTCATAGATTCCAGCTTTGGAACAAGAGACCCTGGTGAAACCAAACCCATTGCTTTTGAAGTTGTCAAAACCCGTTGGTACACAAAAGACACTTATGCTATGAAAGAGGTTATTGTGGGGGAGCTTTGCCTGTAGAGACCCCGTCTGCCGTGTGTGAGAATAAGTCTATCAAGACATAATCTGCTTGAGGAGAAAAGGTGGCTGATCTCTCAAAGGAGAAGGACCAGGAGCCTTTTCCTCAATGGGCTTTTATTGGGTTCAATTTGCACAGGAATACAGGTAAAGCTCATCAATCATTGTCAGGCTGTAAGGATCAAATAATAGATAACATACAAAGAACCATGAGGGCTTATTCTGAGTCAGGGTCAGTTAACTAACGGGCTATAAAACTTCGGGAAACAAACTCATTTCCTGCTTGGACCCTTATCAGAAAATTGAGGGCATTCTTAGCAAAGCAGGTTTCATGTATTTTATGCATTCTTTCTTAGGCCTGATCGCCCTAGGGAACCCACCCTTTCCAGCACAGGGCTGCACCGCCCTCTGTCGTCATTTCAGGCTTAAGTCAGGCAGGGAAGTAAGGCAGCCAAGAGATTAGGAGACTTCTCAGAGACAGAATGAGGACTCAGGCTATGTCAAAGCCGAGGGGCAAGGGTTCATCACCCCCTTTTTCTATAGCCCCCCAAGTCCTTCCCTGGGCGCCCTTTGTGACTGTGCTTGTCTTAGGCCATCCTTCCCTTGAGGAATCTTACCCATCATTGGCTAATGGGTAAGGCTCGGGGCCAAACAGGGTGAAGTAAAGGGTAAGTAAAGTAAAGGCAGCACCTCTGCCAGGGAGATAAGCTTTGTCTTCTTAATGGTTTATAGTCCCAAGGTCTCTCACTCAGCCTTAGCCATGGGGGGTTACAGCTTCTGAAACCAGGCAGGGTGGTTCCCAACAGGTTATATTTTATCTTGACCAATATATTATGAATAAACAATTATATGATGAGAAGGAACAACACTGTGTGTCATTCAGATGATCTAAGGGGATATGTTTGGAGTGTCAAGCTTCTCTGTGGAAGAACACAGGAGAATATATACAGTGATCTACAGAAACTTGGTAGTAGTCAATCAGCAGGAACCATCAGATTCAGGCACATCTGTGAGTGAAAACAGGTGTCACCTTGAACACAGGAGTGATGAAAAAAACCCTGTGCAAGAGCTGCAGGAAGTGAAACCTTCATCTTCAAACTTGGTTTCTGAACCATCTCCATCATCTAGATGGAGAACAATTAGTGAGACAGAAGAAAACTTGGATGAATTACCTGGGGAACATCAAAGAAAGTGCCACAAATCTGATAGTATTTCCTTTTCCTTTGATGAAAGCCTTGTTCTGTGTTTAATAAAGGAGATATGTTGTAAAAGAAGCAGTAGCAGTGGGTCAACAGGGACTCCATCAAACCCAGATCTTGATGCTGGTGTAAGTGAACCATCAGGTGATTGGTTGGATCAAATTAAATTTCAGATAGATTCAGTGTAGAATTTGAAGTTGAGTCTTTCAATTCAGAAGATTATAACCTCGCTAAGGTTATAAGAAGGACAAGAACTTTCAGATGAAGATGATGAAGTATATCAAGTTACTCTGTATCAGGCAGGGGAGAGTGATACAGTTTGATTTGAAGATGATCCTGAAATGTTCTTAGCCAGCTATTAGAAGTGTCTTGCATGCAATGAAATGAACCTTCCCCTTTCATCACATTGTGGGCCCTTTGCGAGAATTGGCTTCCTGAAGACAAAGGCAAAGAAAATGGGAACATGCCTGAGAAGACCAAACTAGAAAGCATAAGCAGAAGAGGGTTTTGATGTCCCTGATTGTAAAGAATATATATATGTATATTTTAATGATTTCCAAGAATCATGTGTTAAGGAAAATGAAAAGACCACATGAGCCTCCCAATCCCCCCAAAATGGGACTGTTCTCAGCCATCACCTTCTAGTAGCATTATTTATAGCAGCCAAGAAGGTATCAAAGAGTTTGAGAGAGAAGAAACACAAGAACAAGAAGGAAGTGTAGAATCTCATTTTTCCAATAATGCCATCAAACCATGTGTGATTTGAATTTGCCAAAACTGACCTAAAAATGGTTGCATTGTCCATGGCAAGAAAGGACATATTAGGGCATGCTTTCTTTACATATGGCAAAGAAGCCACAAAAAAAAAAATAAAATAAAAATAGAAGGCCTGCCCAGTATGTAGACAACCAGTTCAAATGATTGTGCTAATTTATTTCTACTAGTTGACCTACCTATAAAACTAGGTTTATATGTTTCTAACTATGTATCTAAAAGTTTAGACATGAAATTTTATTGTTTTACATGCATCAAAGCAAGAAGTTATCTTAGTGTGTATAGATTTGTGTTGTGTAATTTACCTACTTTGGGAGACAGAATAGTGAATATTTCCTTTAGAGAAATTTCACTTCTGTTTATATTTTACATTTGGGTTTTAATGAAATTTGAATTTAACATGTAGCTCATCCTTTATTCTTGCCCCTCATTTTAAATAATTTCCACTTCCTCTTAAAGAAGTATCTTACCTTTTAAAAAAGTTACTTTAAGTAGGACTTTTAGTGTAACTTATTTAGTACCTTTCGTGTAAGAAGAAAAGTTTGTGTGAAAGATGCGATATTTAAATTTTAGATATTCTTAAGCTTTTTGATCCTTAATTTCTCTACTTTTCAGAACCTCTTAAAATACTCTTTCCAGATAAAAAAGAAATTGGTAGTTATAATTACTGCATAGGTAAAAATCTTACTATCTCTGCATCTTTGGTATAATAAATGATAGGTGGCAATGTTGTTAGTTTGAGAAGTTATTGAGAATAACCATCATTTACCGATAAACAAAAATTTAAGGCTCCCTGGTACAATTTGGACTTGTCCTAGGCATCTTATAGACTCCCACATCTAATTTCAGGATTTACTACAATCTATCACTTAAGTTGAGAAATTCTAAGACACTTTGAAGTGCCTTCATGGTCTGGGTTTCATGGTTCTTTTGATAGTTACCTAAATTTCAGACCTTTGCTTAAGGCTAGTTTTAGGGACCAGTGAATTTACAAAGACTAAATGAGAGATTTAATAAACAGAAGGACTGTTATTAAACTAGCTAGAAATGTCATAACTTTGCTGTAAAATTGTCAAAAAATTTTGCATCACTTTTCTTTAAGAATGATAGTGTCAGAACATAGGGTTCTAAGATATCTCAAACTGCATAGATTAACATCTTGATTTATATTTAAATATGAATCTTCAGCAAATCAGTGAAAGTAATCACTTTGATTGAAGGTTGCAGTGTTTTACTCCCATGTATGACAATTGTACACACTGAGGTGTGGACAGTAAAAGCAGCTGAACTACATTTAGAAGGATATTTCCCACAGCAGGTTTGTGCCAGTTATTAATGTTACGTTATATAAAACTTTAAAAACAAAAAACATACTTGTGACTTACCTGTGTGTACATATGTTAAGTACAAAACAAATGGCTGAAGTGATTATTACCTTAACCAAAAAGTGATCCTCAAATATGGTAAACTTTATTAATGTGGGATTTGTAATATTTTAAGTAGAATTAATTGTTTCTGAGGAGAGTTGGTAGTTAAAATGATACAAATACCGTTCATTCATGGTATGTTAATGCAACAATTATTCTATTTATAAAACATTCAGATCTGTGCAAATAGTCTCATTAGGCATGCATGTGCCTTGGTAATCTTGATTGTCTAAAGTTTTGGTTTGGTATACTTAAATGTATTGATTTATGAATAAATGATTTATTAAATATTTTAAAAAATGTATAAGGAGGTCCCTTATAAGTTTCACCTAGTTTCAGGGTTTAAAACCTTTTATATTTCTGCACTGGCTGGTGTGGTTCAATGGATTAAGCGCCAGCCTGCAAACTGAAAGATCACCAGTTCGATTTCCAGTCAGGGCACATGCCTGGGTTGCAGGCCAGGTCCCCAGTTGGGGCGTGCAGGAGGCAACCAGTTGATGTATTTCTCACACGTTGATGTTTTTCTCCCTCTCTTTCTCCCTTCCTTTCTCTCTAAAGATAAAAATAAATAAATCTAAAAAAAATCATTAAAAAAAATTTTATATTTTTTCCATCCTGCTTAGCTGTCCTTTATAAATAACAATTGTTTGTTTGGATTAAGATTATATATTTATGATGATTTTACATAGAAATTTTAGTAAAATAAATTCAAAATTAGAGACGAAGTGAATAGAGGGAGGTACGGATTTTGATAAAATTTGAGGGATACATAAAAATTATGTGTACTCATAGTCTGGATTCACTATAAATTGAAAGTCACCACAGCTAACTTTGTCTTGGTCTGATTTTCTGTTGCCCACCATGGGCACAGCAATGCAGGGTCTGCCGTGAGGGTAAGTGGCCCTGTGGAGCCGTGGGTGTGCCTGATCAAGAGGGCGTCCAGGATGCTGACTTTGTTCTTTATGTTGGTGCTCTGGCCACTGAGAGGTGCAGCCATGAAAACATCATCTCTTATGCAGCCTATTGTCAACAGGAAGCAAAAATGGACAGGTAAACTTTACATGAAACTTCTTCCCAAGATCTAATATGGGAACTCTTAATACAAACTGTACCTGTTTAGAATACAAGAAGTTTGCATCTTCCTGTTGCCTTCAGTACTAAGAAACAGCATACTGCCTGGATGGGGATGGGGTGCGGTGTGGGAGAATCAGGTTATAGGATTTTATGCTATGGTAATGTCAGTACCAACTCCAAAGAAAAAGTCTAATGTCAAGAGAATTTTCTTTGGCAGTAAATACCTTTCTGAGGAAGGAATTTGAACTTAAATTTTAGCAATTCCGTGCTAAGCTGTAAGATACTAAAAATAACTTCATGTTTTGTAATTGTCATATCATTTGATATGTGCTTTTACTTAGCTAAATTATCATTTAAAAATTAAAGTCCTTTTTTTTTGTTTATAAAAGGTTTCTAAAAAGTATTTCCAATGGAGCAGCCTTGAAATGAAAGGTTATTATATATCCAGAAGACAGACAAATCAATTAAAGGCAGTAGAAATTTCACTCTCAGCATAGACTATATGTAACATTCTCAAATTTAGGAGAGTTAATGTAATCAATTCATGTGTATATAAGGACCATTGCTGAGGTCCTGAACATTCATGACTCTGTCAAAAGATTTGCTGGCTTTAAAGAATTGTTTCACTTGTATTGACATATAATTTATTTACGGAAAAAATATTTTTAAATGTATATATTTTATTGATTATGCTATTACAGTTGTCCCATTTCTCCCCCATCATTCCCCTCCACCCTGCATACCCCCTCCCACCCACATTGCCCCCTTGAGTTCATGTCCATGTGTTGTAAGTTCTTTAGCTTCTACATTTCCCACACTATTCTTGCCCTCCCCCTGTCTATTTTCTACCCACCATCTATGCTACTTATTCTCTGTACCTTTTCCCCCTCTCTCCTCCTCCCACTCCCCTGTTGCAAACCCACCATGTGATCTCCATTTCTGTGTTTCTGCTCCTGGTCTAGTTGTTTGCTTAGTTTGCTTTTGTTTTAGGTGTGGTTGTTAATATCTGAGTTTGCTGTGTTTTTACTATCCTATTTTTTGTCTTCTTTTTCTTACATAAGTCCCTTTAACATTTTCTATAATAAGGGCTTGGTGATGATGAACTCCTTCAGCTTGACCTTATCTGAGAAGCACTTTATCTTCCCTTCCATTCTAAATGACAGCTTTGCTGGATAGAGCAATCTTGGATGTAGGTCCTTGCCTTTCCTGACTTGGAATACATCTTTCCAGCCCCTTCTTGCCTGTAAGGTGTCTTTTGAGAAATCAGCTGACAGTCTGATGGGAACTCCTTTGTAGGTGACTCTGCCTTTATCCCTTGCTGCTTCTAGAATTCTCTCCTTCATTTTAATCTTGGCTAATGTAATTATGATGTGCCTTTGTGTGTTCCTCCTCCGGTCCAAATTCTTTGGGACTCTCTGAGCTTCCTGGGCTTCCTGGAAGTCTATTTCCTTTGCCAGATTGGGGAAGTTCTCCTTTATTATTTGTTCAAATAAGTTTTCCACTTGTTGCCCTTCCTCTTCCCCTTCTGGTACCCACATAATTCAGATGTTGGGACGTTTAAAGATATCCTGGAGGTTCCTAAGCCTCTCCTCATTTTTTTTGAATTCTTGTTTCTTCCTTCTTTTCTGTTTGGTTGTTTCTTTCTTCCTTCTGGTCCACTCCATTGATTTGGGTCCCAGTTTTCCTCCCATCTCTATTGGTTCCCTGTGCATTTTCCTTCATTTCACCTATTGTAGTCTTCATTTGTTCATCTAATTTGTGACCAAAATCAACCAATTCTGTGAGCATCCTGATCAGCAGGGCTTTGAACTGTGCATCTGATAGGTTGGCTATCTCTTCGTTGCTTAGATGAATTGGCTCTGGGGCTTTGATTTGTTCTCCTGTTTGAGCCATTTTGGAGTTTTTGTGTTTTGGTCTGGTTGGGTCTGGTCGCGGCTGTTATGTAGTGAGGGGTGGAGCCTTAGGTGTTCTCCAGGGCAGGGCAGCCCAGTTGCTGGGTAGTGATGCTGTATGTGGAGCTGGATCTGAGAGGGAACAATGGCGCTTGCTCCACTCTCTCTCGGATTCCAGTCCCTTCCACCATTTCCTCTTCACCTGGATTATCTGCGCGTGAATGTGGGACCACCTGGTCAGCCAGATGCCTTGCACGGCCTCACTGGGTCTTCATAGTTGCCACCCTGTGCCTGGGATCTGCCAGCCGCTCCTGCCTGCGTGCCCAGGTCTGCCAACCTCCACTTTTTCCTGTCGTGACTCCACCCCTCTTACCGGTCTGGATGAATGGTTGTTGGACTTCCGTACAGTTCAATTTTCTATCAGTTCTGGTTGTTTTCTTGTCCCTAAATCTTTGTTGTCCTTAATTTTGGTTGTGTGAGGAGGCACAGTGTATCCACCTACACCTCCATGTTGGCTAGAAGTCTCGAAAAAAAATTATTTGTTGAACCAAATAGCCATACAAAGGATACACTGATACGTGCTTCAGAATTATACTGTCAATACTGATGGTGGTAAGGAGGTCAAAATCAGCATCATGGATTAGGAAAAGTAGTCTGTAACCATGATACTACATAATTGTTGATCCATGAAGTTAGCTCAAAATTCTTTAGTTTCTGAATCTTCAAAAAGCTTATGGTCAGATATTGAATGTATGTTTTACTGAAGAAAGTACTATATGTTTTTCAGATATGTAAGTAATATTGTTTAGTACAAAGTACATATATTTAATAGAGTATTCTTTTTTTTCCTGAGAAGCTGTCATTAAATTTGTGATAGTTTATAATTAATGGTGCTTTGGTATCAAGGAAAAGTGGTATTTGAAGTGCTAAATGAATGATAAAATAAGTTACTTGATAAAATGAGATAGTTTCTTAAAGTAAATGACTTTGAGAAATATATCTTCATAATAGTAGTACTGTAAAATCATGGTTCTTTATCTTGATTTGAACCGAATGGATAAAACACACACATACACACAATATTTCATTTTGAATGTACTGTTGAATGTCAAAAGAACACTGTGAAACAGTGTATGTGTGATTCCATAATTGTTTCCAAACTCTCTCTCTATATTTGAATGTGCTAAGGGAAAAGTCAGAAATAAATAGTATTACCAACCATCCCGTTGCCCAGGACTACCTTGTTTTAGCACTGAAAGTCCCATGTCCTGGGGAAACCCTCAGTCCTGGCAAACCAGGATGGCTGGTCACCCTAAAAATAAAGCACTCCATATCATTGATAGCAGTTATCTCTGATAGTGGAATTTAGTGGAGGTAGATTGTAAAACAAAAAATTTTCATTTTTTCTTTATATATTTCTTTTCTTTTTTTAAAATTGAATTTAGAGAGAGAAAGAAGAGCGAGGAGAGGGTTAGGGAGGGGAGGAGTATCAATTTGTTGTTCCACTTATGCATTAATTGGTTGCTTCTTGTATGTGCCCTGGCTATGGATCAAACCCACAACCTTGCCATATCAAGACAACACTCTAAACAACTGAGTGACCCAGCCAGGGCCCTTTATATATTTCTATATTACTTGCATATATACTTTTTGCAATGAGCTTTTATTACTTTTTTATATAGAAGACATTCTAAAGTGAACATGTTATTAGGAACAGAATGGCTTCCCTAGGGAAGTGGAGGGAAGGATATAAAATCCCATGTTGAGATGGGTCTAGATCAGTGATTTCAACCTTTTTCATTTCATTGCACTCATAAACTAATTACTAAAATTCTGCAGCACACCAAGAGTATATATTTTTGCTGATCTGATGAAAAGGTATAATTTTGATTGATTTACCAAAAAAAAAGTAATAGTAATTAGCTACCCTTTTTGCTCCAAAGTGACATTTTAAAAAATCAGGTGCCTATACTTATATATAAGGATTTCTGGTACCGAGAATTAACCAATCAGATGGAACCTTATTATGTGAAGTGACCAATGCAGCTCTGTTATGTGACATATATATTTATGGTTCAAGACAGGGCATTAATGCTGTGGCCAGGTAGCTCAGTTGGTTAGAGCATCATCCTGATATGTCAAGGTTATGGGTTTAATCCCCGGTCAGGGCACATAAGAGAAGCAATCAGTGAGTGTGTAAATAAGCGAAACAACAACTTGATGTTTCTTTCTCTGTCCCCCTTCCTCTCTCTCTCAATTAAAAAAAAAGACAGAGCTTTCACACTGGACAGCTATGCCCTTATTAATTTGACAAGCTAAGGGAAAAGAGGTCAGTGTTCCAGGGGAGAAGGAGTGGGTGGAAGTGGAAGAGGGGATGGGGGGATAAATGATAATGGAAAAAATACAATTAAAAAATGAACTATTAAAAAATTCTTGTGGAACAGCAACGTGACACAGCACACCAGTTGAAAGTCACTGGGCTAGGTAATGCCGATATCTAATAATGCTTAAAGTACCTAAAGTATCTAATAGTCTTGATGAAGAGAATCCAACCTGGCAGTTGTCACACAGATGAGAATCCCATAGCCCAGAAGTGCATTTCAGTTTCATTGCTGTGCTGTTATGTTTTTAAAGCACTTTAACATTTGGTTCACTTTGATATAAATGAGTAGCTGAAAGAATAAATGTTCTTTGCATCAGTGAATATGAATCTATTCATCTGTGTCTTCTCATAGCTGGGGAAAGATTTTCATTTCTTCTGAGGAGAATGTTGATGTTGGAAGAAAGAACAGCAACTTTGGTTGTCCTTTTGTAATTTTTTCAAAGGAAGTAAAACTCCTTCAAAACTACTGTATTGCATTAATTCATTCCATGAATATTGGAGTGCCTAATGTTGCTGGCAGACTAGGTGAACAAAAAAGAGATATGTATACTTGCCTCATGGGACTTATAAATTACAGAGGGAAAGAGGTATTAGTTAAATTTTCTTACAAATAAATTTTAAAATATGATAAATATGTTTTGTAGAAAAAGAACAGAGTGCTGTAATATAAAAGAAAACAGAAAGAGGGAACATAATTTAGATCAATTAGACAAACAAAGCCTCTTTGAAAAAGCGAAATTTTAGCTGTAACATGAACATTGATAGGCTTCCACCAAATAAAGAGGTAGAGAAAGAGCTTATGTTAGGAAGAAGCCATGTGAATCTGCTGCTGTTAGAAGACACTTTGGTGGACACTGTGTTTGAGGATGAGAGCTTCTTGAGATGGATTGAAGAGGAAGATAGGGCTGTTTTAGTCTAAATGCTGTAGAAGTCCCTGATGGGTTTTAAGCCTGTCTGTGACATTCATTTTATAGGCTACTAGTGATGTTTTGGTAAGTGAATTATATACATACTTTTTCCTAAGTATAAGTCTGTTGTTTTCAAGTGTGAAGAAATGGTAAGTTTTTTATTTAAATAAGACAAATGCTACTGTGTAAATAGATGATCAAAATTTAGTGAGTTTTGTGGTATTTCTATGGTAAAATGTTAAGGTAGTGGTGGAAGAAAGGCCCTTGGGATTCCTTACAATTGTCTGTCTATTTGCCATAGCTTTTGAAAGACAGGTAGGTGCATGGTGGAACTGACTGAATTACTCTGGGTCCCAGTCAGCTCTCGGACTCTCAGGTTCTGAGTGCAGAGGAGATGTAGAATTCTGTAGATTCTAGAAGGTATATAATATGAAAGAAGATAATGGGAAGATAAAAAGTTTTATATGAATAACCAGTGTTGGCACAGGAGAAAGGGAATAGTGAGATGGAGATAAGAAGGTTCAGCAACTTTCAGCAACAGGAATGATTTGCTTATTGTCCAGTTGTATATCCAGTTTCTCTCTCTACTTACTTGTTTGTTCCTTTGCCTGTTACTTACAGTGAAATGGTGAAGTCAAATGTGGATTTCTCGAGTAAAAAAGTGTTAGAATTTGAAATTTTTAGTACATTCTTTTTTTAGTATATATTGACACATTTTTAAAAATTCATACAACAGTATAATTGACTGATTAAATTCTTTTCTGGTGTTAATTAGCCATGCCATAAGAACACAGAAATATATGTCTTCAAAGTAAAATGCAGTGAAAGTTAAATGTTATGGTACAAAATGACATTTGGTATTTAGCAAAGATTTTTCTGACCTTGGGCAGTTTATGATAGAAAAAATGTAGATATTATAGTGCCTATTGTTCTAGAATATAATGAAAATTCAATATCTATTTTAACAGGCCAATAGCAGGATATGCTAATCTGTGTCCAAATATGATCTCTACCCAGCCTCAGGAATTTATTGGGATGTTGTCCACAGTGAAACATGAGATTATTCATGCTCTGGTAAATTTTGCTGTTAACTGTTTTTTGTTTTTATTTTTTTTGTCTTGGTTTTCTGTTTATTGTGCTCTCATTTTGATGTATATATTAAATCTTGGGATTGTGTAGATTCTTAGATTCATGTTCTATAAAGCCTCTGCCTACAGAAAATTTATAATGATTAGCATATGAGCTAGGTTGAGTTATACTACTTAAAATAATTAAACAAGTTAATCCATTAGGCAAATAGGGTTTTTGAGAAAATGATTAAATTTCTTCAGAAAAAAACAGTAATTTAGAAAAATTGACTTTCCTAAAATGACAACTGATATACAAATTATAGATCTAATCTACAGAGATCTCATTTCTAAAAGTCCTTTTGGTCTATTTAGATTTTCTAAATTTATATATACTACCTGATTCAGAACTTCTTCCATTTCTCTAATATATCCAAAATAGTGAACTTTTACTATATGTCTAGGGAATTAAACAACATTGCTTAACACCTTAGGAAATGTTTCTCTGATGTCATTTGTGTATTTATGAAGTACATGTCAGTAAAATAAAGACAATGGGTCACACAGATATGGGTGTAATTCCTCTTAATTCTGTCACTGAAAATCTGTGGGATCTTAGGCAAATACTTAGCCTTTGTAAGCCTTAGTTTCATCTGTAAAATGAAGATAGTAGCACATACTACAGTGGATTTCTTTTCTTAAAGATTAAATAAGATGACATTTAAATGGCTTAGCACCTTGATATATATAGTAAGGTGTAATAAAATTAGTGACTATTATTTATTAGTTTTATTTAGTGAACTATCATGTATGACCTTGAAATGCAAGCCTCAGGTTTTTTAAAACTGATTTTAGAGAGAAAGAATGGGAGAGAGAGAAATGTCAATTCGTTGTTTCATGTATTTATGCAGTCATTGGTTGTTTCTTGCATGTGCCCTGACTGGAGATTGAACCCTCAACCTTGGCGTATCAGGACTACACTCTTACCAATTGAGCTACCTGCTCAGGGCCTTCCCCCAACCCAAACATTAAAGAAATGTATTGATTTACTGGAAATATTAAGTGTGGGGTTCAGGACTAACTTAACCTTACAGTCCAACTCCATTTCCCTGTGCTTCCCTTGGTTGTATCCTTCTTATGAAGCTTCAGTCTTTTTTTTTTTTTTTTAAGATTTATTTATTTATTTTTAGAGAGAGGGGAATGAAGGGACAGAGGGAAAGAAGCATCAATGTGTGGTTGCCTCTTGAGCGCCCCTACTGGGGCCTGGCCCGCAACCCAGGCATGTGCCCTGACTGGGAATTGAACCAATGACCCTTTGGTCTTCATGCTGGCACTCAGTCCACTGAGCCACACCAGCCAGGGCAAGCCTCAGTCTTTAAATTGACAAATACATTGAATGACTCAGTGAAACTGTAGTGTAACCAGATAGCACTCATATCTTTCAAGTAAGGAAATTCTAAAACGAAGTCATCTGTTTTCCCTTTATTAAAAAGATAAGTTGTGCCCGCTAAATTTGGTAAAAGACAAGCATCATTCTAAGTAGCATTTTAAACTTTAAGTTTTAAAATCTACATATACTTGATGAAAGTACCAAAGAAAAACAACAGGTTTTAAGTGTAGTTCATAAATGAGCATGAATGCAGAGGTCCCAAACATGAGATAAATTAGGTTATTAATAGACAATTCACAAAAGAAAAAATTCAGTTGGCCAAGGAATGTGTGAGAAGTTATTCACCCTTACTATAAACAGTCAGGTAATTTCAAATTAAAGTGAGGCACCATTGAATCTAAAAACATGTACAAGAGTTATGCAAATTGACTTGAAGTTAATGGTTGCCTTCTGGGAAGAGGGGGAAGAGAAAGGGTTTAGGTAACGACGCTTCAGCAGTATTTACTCTGCAGTGTTTTAATTCTTAAAAAAAAATCTGAAGAAAATATGGCAAAACTAACATCTTAAATCTTCTTAAAGAGGATGTATAAGTTTCTATTATACTTTTGAAACTTTTTTGTATATTTGAATTATTTTAAAAAAGGGTTAAAAAACCCTAAAAAATTTAAAAATTAGTTTAAGTCTCAAAAACTATCCTGGAAGATGGTAAGAATTAAATGTTTAACAACTACAGATACTCCCTGTAAAGTCAAATATGTTCATAGCTATCAACTACAATCATCCATGGTACTTTGAATACTAGATAGTCCTGAAATAGGAGTGCTTAGAAGAATTTTCTGGTTGATAGGATAGAAAAATGTGCACTTAGAATATTATAGAGGATGAGACAAATCATACTATGTTAAGCTTTATATAACCGGTGAATTGTATATTAAAAACTATTTAGATTTTCTTAGCTAATTCCATTAAGTGTCCTTTGTTTCTTCAGAGATTAAAAAAGAAGAAGAAATACAGGGATAAAAGAATAATCTGGATTCCATTAATCATTTTGACAAGCCTTGAATAACACAGAGGCCACAGTTATGTAAGCAAGGAAATTTGCAAGTGAAATTAAGTGATCATTTATGATAGTTATTTGAATATAAGCTATAGCATATTCTCATCAATAAGACATACATAAAGTAGTAGTTACAAAAATGCTTTGTGTTAGTTATTAGATTAGAAAAGAAAGCAAGAGAAGAAATCTCACTAATGAAATAGGAGATATCAGATGTCAATGATTTTTATTTTTGCCCATTTTCTCATCTTATTTGGAAGAGGAGATAGAGAATAGAGAATAGAGAGATAGAGAATAGGAATTTGAATACCTCTTTGTGAAGAACACATTATCATTAAAATTGAAGTGTTCTTAAAATGCTATTTAAAAATGTGATTATAAACATACAAATTCACATTGTAAAACAATTTTGGGAGTGTGAGTGACTTTACATATTACCCTACCAGCAAAAGAACCACAGCTAATATTTAGATATACATGTTTCAATTCTTCTCCTTTTTTTCGGGGAGGGGAGGTGGGGGGGAGAGAAAGAGAGAGAAAGGAAGATTGCCTCCCATATGCTCCCTGACTGGGGATTGAAACCGCAACCTACGTGTGTGCTCTGACCTGGAATGGAACCCACAACATTTTGGTGTATGGGAGGACCTTCAACCAACTGAGCAACCCAGCCAGGGCTAGTCTTTCTCAATGTACTCACACACAGACACCACACATACACATTTACACTTTAAAAAAATGAAAATATCTATTAAATGTGGACTTTGGGATCAATGACTGAATTTTTATTAGTGCTGTTAGGAGCACACTTGATCACTCACCCCCTACTCTAAACTGTATTGTTGTTCTTAATAGTAGCATTCCCTGGATGCAGTTACAGAGTTTAGTAAATTCTCATGAAGATCAACTGTGATAAACGCATTCTTAAATAAATGCATTGTCTACATGCATTTATAGACAACTAACTTTTGGTTTCCTTACTCTGTAACCTTAAGTAATTGGAATTTAAAATTCAGGAATATGAAGCACTCGTCCAGTTCCAATATAAGAAGTTCCTGTAGCTTTCATTTGGTTACATCAGTGCATGATGTCTTGAATCAGGATTGGTATTTTCCACTTTAAGATATTTTGAACTTTCTCTCACAGGGTTTCTCTGCTGGGCTATTTGCATTCTACCATGATAAAGATGGAAAGCCTCTAACTTCAAGATTAGCAGATGGTCTGCCATATTTTAATTATAGGTATTTGTTATGTTTGTTCTTATTCTCTTTTAGGAGGACACTAAGGCTAGAACCTGAGAATCATAGCATGTTAGGTGCCATAAATAACAGTGGTTTTATGGCTAGCCTAAGGAAATTGTAGCTATTAAAACAAGATTGGGTACAAAAGGTTATTTAGCTTCACTTTTCATTTAACGATGAAGCAGTTGAGTACAGAAAGGTTAAGTGACTTCAAAGGCCCAAAACTCTTCTTGCCAGGAAGGGCTCTTTTCCACCACGTTATAACAGATACTACTTTACAGTAAGGCCATGAGAAAATGTGGGTTGGTTGTATTTTGGTTTATTAATAATTATTGCCTATACATGGAGATATTTACATGTAAACGGACACTTATTTTATTTAGCACAGCTTATTAGCTATGATCTTAGAGGTTCAGGGCCTAAAATAAATAATATTAAGAAACTAAAAAAATTATCAAGAATTATATATAGAATATCAATTATAGAACTGTAATTCTTTGTGTGTGTTCATATAAAAATCTCTAGACTAAGAGCTCATGTCCACAAAAGGACATGCACGAGAATGTTCATAGCAGTTTTGTTGTTAATACCCCTCAAATGGGAACTACCCAAAGGTTCATCAGTAATAGTATGAAGAAATAAATTGTGATATATTCCTGTAATTGAAAATACAAAGCAGTATAAAAGGATACACTATTGCTGCATGCAAGTAAATTATACTTTCCCACTACATTAAAGTGCCATTATTTTTTTGTTAAGTTTCCTTATATACTTGGATGTGTCTCTGGACTTGCTTTTATTTTTAATAAATTTAATAAAAGGAAATAATTTATTGCCATCTTAGCCAAGTATTGGCTATAGTGGACTTAAGCAAGTTACTTCATCTCTCTAAGCTTCTGTCTCTTTATGTACAAAATGGTAATGATACTCTCCTGAGGTTGTTGAAAAGATTAAGTGTTATCAAATACTTTGGAAGGACTTGGTACATAGTAAGGTCAAACATTTTAATTCTATTGATATTCATAAACACTTAAATTTAATGTGGTGAATTTATAAAAGTGACCGTCTTCATATCTTTTAACTGCAGTCTTGGATTATATCAGTGGAGTGATAAAGTAGTTCAACAAGTGGAGAGATCATGGCATGTTCGAGATAACAAGATAGTTCCTCACACTGTGTATCTCCTAGTAACACCTCGTGTTGTTGTAAGTATTACTGAACTTAATGTCTCATCAGCCATCATGCTCTTTTCCTTCACTATTGTCCTTTCTTTACTAATCATTGTTGATTAAGAATGTATGATTAAATTTTAGTGACTATAATAGGAAAAAAATATAAAGACAATACAGTAAAGCTACAGGCTCAGAGAAATCTGAGGAAATGGAAATTTGTCAATGACTCTCCTGATTCCTATTCCACCCACTGCTTTAAGCCAGTGCACTGTTTTGATACCTCTTAGGATTACTAGTACTATTTGCCTAATTGCTGGTCATTTGATTTGGGTTTGTATTAGTCAGAGTTCTCCAGAGAAACAGAACCAATAGGCTGTGTTGTTGACAGATGCAGAGTGGAGGGATTTTATTTTAAGGAATTGGCTCATGTAATTGTGGAGGTTTAGAGAATCCATAATCTGATAGAGTAGGCTGACAGGCTGGCAGGCTGGAGACTTAGGAAAGAGTTGTAGTTTGAGCTCAAAGGCAGAGTCTGCTAGTAGAAGTCCTTAGTGGTCAGGTAAGGTCAGTCTTTTTTTTTTTTTTTTTTTTTTTAATGCCTTTAACTGATTGGAGGAGGCCCATCGAAATCCTTTCAGCTAAATTGAATGTTAATCTCATCCAAAAGTATCTTCACGCCCTAGCCAGGTGACTCATCACTTAGTTGGAGTGCTAAGGGTTTGATTTCTGATTAGGACACAACCTAGGTTGCATCTTCAATCCCCAGTTAGGGCACGTATGGAAGGCAGCTGATCAATGTTTGTTTCTCACATCAGTGCTTCTCTCTCTGTCTTCTTTCCTCTCTCTCTAAACTCAATAAAATATGTCCTTTGGTAAGGATTTAAAAAAAAAATATCCGCACAAAAAGCATCCGCACAAAAATATCCAGAGTAGTGTTTGACCAAAATATCTGAGCACTGTGGTGCAGCCAAGAGAACATAACATTAACCATCACACTCTTATATAATGACAGAAACATATTCTTTCTTTCTTCTTTGTTGCCTGAACACAGCTCTCTCTGCCTTATGAACTTTTGCACTGCTCTTGGCATATTTTCCATTCCTGGAATTGTCTTAACTGAAAGACAGACAGAAAAAAATGAACAAAATTGTATTCTGAGGAACTTACTTTTCCTACTATGTGAATATGGATACTATATCCGTAACAAAAACAGTTTATACCTAATTAACATTGTTGACACACAGTTACTAATGATACTAATCTATAACTTTTTTGAAATATCTATGACCTAAGGACAAAATCTTCAAATAGGCAAAATATGAAGAGAAATAGTAATTTACTAGCAGAGTATGACTTTATGAAAATATTTTATTTAATTAAAAACCATATTTGTAAAAGATGTTCTCTCTCTCCTTACCAAAGTAATTCTTTTTTTTTTTTTTTTAATCTTACCTGAGGATATGTTTATTGATTTTAGAAAGAGAGGAAGAGGGAAAGAGAAAGGCAGACAGAGTGACAGAGAGAGAAACATCGATATGAGAGAGAAACAAAGGATTGGTTACCTCCTGTACATGCCCTAACCAGGGACTAACCTGCAACCTAGGTATGTGCCTTGACCAGGTATTGAACCCACAGCCATTTGGTGTATGGGACAATGTTCCACTGACTAAGCCACCTGGCCAGGTCACCAAAGTAATTCTTTAATGTCTACTTTATTACATCTAGTGTGATAGAAAATTTGCCATTTCCTTATTGAACTTTTGTAGGGTTTATTTTTTATTTTTCCTGATTTTTAGGATGAAGCACGAAAACATTTTAACTGTCCAATTCTGGAAGGAATGGAACTTGAAAATCAAGGTGGTATGGGTACTGAGCTCAATCACTGGGAAAAGCGTTTGTTAGAGGTCAGTTTATTTTAAAATTTTACTAGATATATTTTTAAAAAAATTTGGACATTTTTTCTTACTCATGGTAAAAGTTATTCACATAGTTACAATAGCGTATAAAGTAAAAAAATTTTAAGGCCCTTTTCCCCTTTAGCTTTCCAGATCCACTTTCCTATCACTTTTTAAGTTTTTTGTATATCCTTTCAAGAAATATGAACTTAATATACATACTTTTTAAAAGATGGGTTCATACATTTATGCAACTTTTTTCACTTAGAGATGTATCATACATTTTTCCAAGGTAGTAAAGTACTTCTGCTATAATGCAATGTATGCTTTCCTAAAACAAACAAAAACAAAACAAAACCTCTTCAAAATTGAAAACTAAAAATAATAAGGCCTGTGGGAAAAATAAATACCAGAGCATTAATAAAAGCAGTAAGTCAAAATAAAAGTACTAGCTTGGTTTAAAAGTACATCGTTTTTCCAATAAATAAACTCCTATGTTTACTGTAGTATTTCTTCACATTAAACAACAATAACAACAGTGAGAGCTGGATGGGAGACTATAAATCTGAGCAATGAAGGAAACGAGTAAAACTGTACAAAGATAAGAGAGAACCATGCAATAAGCACTTCTAAGTCAGCACATCTGGCCATACTAAGCCAGGTGGAAGAGCATGGAATGAATGGGCATCATGTACAGTATAGCATTTCTCTGTTGTTGTGTCTAGCTGTCTTAGTATACTTTGTATTTAGCTGCTGTTGCTCCATTGCACAAACATTAAAATCCAGGGGAAACATCATTATGAACCAACATGAGTCCTTATTATGATGATGATGTTTTCTTATTTATCAGTCTCAATGAGCTCATGTATATTACAGAAACACATGCTGTAGCAGAATAGACTGTATACTGGATCTACTAATTTTTTAAAACAGCTGTAGAGTATTATATGAATGTAACAATGTTCCTGTGTTAATGAATAACTATGTTTTAAATTTTTTACTTAAAAATATTGTAATGATATATCTGCAATGCCTTCTAGGAGTGTTCTAGTGGTAGTTCTTAGGTTCAGCTATACAATCAAACTAACAAGACCTAAACAGGCCACAGTGAAAAAACATTCACTTAGAAGGATAGAAGAAAGAAAGCACAGTATGCCAGCATGGCCATCAGGCATTTCCCCTGTTTTCCACATAGCAGTCTAGGGGCTGTGTATGTACATAACTTCCAGGACCCTTGAGGGACATACCTGTAAGACTCCACTGCACACAGGGAAGTCCCAGACTGGCTTACCAATAGTTGTTCATGTTCATTTACAGTAATTCTAAGTCCAGAGGCATATCAGGAGGTCTTTTCCTCTGTGTACTGTTGCCTGGTAACACAGTTGATATTCCACCTCTGTTAGGTTTCGAAAGGGCCAGAGTTAGGAAGTTAACTCAAGGTAGATTTATTTATATAGAAAGAGAAAAGATAAATCACTGCAAATGGAATTTCTCAAAGGGTGCGTATATATCTTAGATCTAACATCAAAAGCATAAACAACCAAGGAAAACAGATGACATGAACATCATCAAAATTAAAAACTTTTGTGCTTCACAAAACACTGTCAAGAAAAAGATACTCACAGAATGGGAGAAAATATTTGCAAATCATCTATCTGATAGGGTCTAGTATCGAGAATATATAAAGAATTCTTATAACTCAACAATAAAAAGATAACCCGATTTAGAAATGGTGAAGGATTTGAATATAAATGTATATTTTAGAGGTGTTTGGCTCCTTAGATAGTTGCAACTTACATGGCATCATGACTTGAGCCAGCAAAGTTATGAAAAGAGGGAAATTAGTACTTGTGCTGATTGTTCTTATCTAGGTGACCACAAAGTATCAGTGATAGAATTTTATGGAAGACACATTTATTTCTCCCATGCAAGAGTTTCAGTTCACTTTCTTTAAGCAATTTTATGAAGTGATTCCCTTTAGAAAGCTGTAGATTGATCAGAAATGAAAATTTATTTTTTTCGGTAGAAAACTTGCGAGTAATGCTTTTATTAATTTCATTGACTTACGCCTTTGTCTGAACTCAACTTTGTATTCTTGAACTGCATTTTTAAAAGATGATATTCAAGTACTTGGGAAGATCATCTAGTGTTCAACATAAAGATGTGAAGAATGATCAGAGCTCCCAAAGATGGAATACACTTTCTTAAGCAGCAGTGAAGTCCCTACCATTAGATGCCCTACTGATAAGAATTTTATGATATGAATTAAAACATTGAGTAGGTAGACCTTGATATTTTAGGTCCCTCAAGGCAAATCCTTTGATCCTGTGATTCTGTAATAATTGCTTTGCATATATATGTATTTGTTTGATCACAAAGTTGAGGCTTATGAAAACATTTCTGTGTAATTATTACCATTACATGTGTCTCAACCACCTACTTTACTTTGCTTAAATAGTGTAATATTTTTACAGTATTTCTGTTTCCATATATTTATCCTCATTTTCCTCACAGAGTTCTAAATGCTGGTCGTCTGTGACAGATCCTGGCCAGCAGGATCTGTGTATGTTGTGGCTGCTAGAGAACGAATACACATGGACTACAGAAGTCCTGTGGAGAAAAAGGGTCGGCATGGCCACTCTCTGAGAGAAAGAGGGCGAGAGGTCCAGAAAGCTCGGTCCCTGCCTGGACAGGCTTTTATTGCTTCTCTGGGTACATTACATCGAGGGTAGTCCTCATTTACTATGTACAGGTTCACTGCAGGGGACTGCCTTTTACAGATAACAAAGGAAAGAATGCTGCTAATTCCTTCAAAGAGAAGGATGTTACAGACCAAGGGGAAAAGTGGTTGAACCGGTCACACTCCATCCTTGGGAGGTTTAGCTCAGATTTTAGGAAGTTGCAGTAAGTCCTTGCTGCCTCAATTCAGGGTGAGGGAGTTTTAGCAAAAGCAAGTCTAATAGCAGCCTAGGTACAATGCAGGCCTGATTCTCCATGGGAAAACCTCTCTGTGGGCGTGGTCCTGCATGCTACTCTCTCTCCACTGGTTTCCCACGTGAGTGCTGAGCTTCATTTCCACGCCATGTGAAGCGGTTCCCTACAGTTGTCTGCCATTCATGGAAAACTGTACACAACGTAGACATTTGAGGCAGAAATTAGATTTGGCTTTAAGCTTCAGTCTTGTCATTTTAAAGAAGGCTTATGTATTTCACTATTTTAAGTGCATATTTCATCAGCCTTTCACACTTGAGACATTTTAAAAATACATCAAAGTAATCATGAAATTATTGGGAGTTGCAAGGAGTCCAGTATTCTAATTAAAAATCTGTTGGTGATTTTCAGAATGAAGCAATGACTGGTTCTCACACCCAGAACCGAGTCCTCTCTCGAATCACTCTGGCATTAATGGAGGACACTGGGTAAGACAGCTTTGAAAGTATTATATGACTTGCTTATTAAAATGAAATGAATACTAACATTATGATTAAGATGAAATGAATATTAGCTTAAAAAAAGTGCTGCTATCCCTAGCCGAGTGACTCAGTATTGTCCCATACACCAAAAGGTTGTAGGTCAGGGCACAAACCTTGGTTATGGGTTCTGAGCCCCAGTTAGGGTGTGTGTACAGGAGGCAACCATTTGATGTTTCTTTCTCACATTGATGTTTCTCTCTCTCTTTCTCCCTTCCTTTCCTCTCTTCCTCTCTCTAAAATCAATAAAAAAAAATATTCTCAGGTGAGGTTAAAAAATACTGGCATTTTACACAGAAGCAAAATATTCTTTGAATTTTGTGTAGCTAGCTATTCATTACCTATAACAACTATATTCATTCAATAAATATTTGAGGCCCTGAGGTGCAGTAATGAATGGAACAAAATTCCTGGTATTATGAGATTTATTTTCCAATAAGTAGAACCAGGCTAATATGAAGGAAAAATTAATCCAAACAATTTTTAAAATTATAAATGAAATAGATGATGTATAGATTCCTGATTTTTAAAGCAGTAGAACCTTCTGATAAGGTGGTAGAATACTGTTTTTTAATAACTCCAATGGGACTCTTTTCCTTTGTTGGTTCCTGGGTCCTTTTGACAGATTTGTTTTTTTTATAGCTTCCTTGCTTTCTGGTGTGGTAGGATGTACCAGGCCGATCAGCAGATTTCCCCTGGGCATCAGCCAGTCTTCCAAGGAACACTGGTTTCTTTTAATATGAGCAGTTTTTAGAAACCACAGCCTAGGCACTGTTCATTACTACTAGATTATCATACTTTACAGTAGACCAAGTTAGGAAATTCATATATTTGAAAAGGAAAAAACAGCTGCTGGATTTTTTTAATGCCATTATAACATTTTTTCTTTTATCCCTGAATAAGCAATGGCTAGCAGAAGTGGTCCTGCTGCTATCCTTAATAACCTATTTGTAGCCCTTTTATAAACAGTGCTAGTTTCTTTAAGATACCAGTTGGGTATAGAAGCACTGTGGAGTGTGTGAATCACTAATGAAAAATCATGGCACCAGTGAATTTTTAAACAGTTTTTCTTTTTCCTGAGGTAACACAACAGCAACATAGTCCATATGTTTCTAAATTTCTGGGAATATTTTAAAATTGTAGACATGGAAATGATTTTCATAAATCCATATGACTTCAGTGTAACTTAAGCGAGTTGCTTCTCCCAGTAAAAGACATTGTCATTTATCCATCCAGAAACCCAGGAACCATCTTTGACAACATCCTCCCCCACTTCTCATATGTAGTCAATCATAAATCTTTTTTGATTTTTAACACTCTAGTATCCTTAGAGTCTGTCTACTTGTCACCCTTGCCTTTATCAAAGCCACCATTATCTTTTACCTGGATTACTATAGTAGATCTTTTAAAATCTATCTCCCTACATCTTAAATGGTTCTTTCTACTGCCCACAGGCTTTCACACACTTTGCACAAGTGTCCTTTAGAAGTTTATTAGGCACAGTACTTTACACAGTAAGAAATACATCATGACCAAAGTACACTTATACATACATAGTTAAGAGCAAATAAATTGACAAGGGTGTTAAGATGATTCAATGGAGAAAGAATAGTTTATTTAATAAATTTTGCTGGGATAACAGAATACCCACAAGCAAAAAAATTAATCTGTACCACACATGACTTCTAAAAATTAACTCAAAATGGATCAAAGAGCAAAATACAAGATCTAAAACTATAAAAATCTTAGAAGGAAGCATAGGTGTCAGTCTTACTGTTGGATGAGGAAGCAGTTTCTTAGATCTGACACCAAAAGCATAAGCAACCAAGGAAAATAGATAACATGAACTTAATCAAAATCAATAACTTTTGTGCTTCAAAAGACATTATCAAGAAAGTGGGAGGGCTAGGGGGTAGGCTGGGATGGGAGTAAAAAACAGAAAACTGTACATAAACAACAATTAAAATAAACTTAAAAAAAGAAAAAAGAAAGTGAAGATCAAATGAGGATGATCTAAGATGGTGGAGGAATAAGTGGAAGCTATACTAAACTCTTCCCAGAACCAATTTGGAATTACAACTAAGTTGTAGAGAAATCATCCTGAAAAAACCAACTGAATACTAGCTGTAGAGAAGCTTTATAACCAAGGACAGACAGAAGAAGCCACTTCACCACAATAAGACTGGTAGGGAGTGCTCAGAGGAGGCATGAGAAGACTGACTGGGCTCCCATAGGCGGCAACTGAAGTGCTGGAGGGATTTCCAGTGACTGGAGAGTTCCCCACTGAAAAGTGTGGAGACTAGACCCAAAGCTGGGCTCCCTAGCCTACAGCACCAGAGCTGGAAAGGAACCTAGATAATCCAGCTGTATAAAGCAACAGGGTTTCTGTTTGCCAAAGAGAGACGGCTGGGGATACAAAGAACCTCTTAAAGGGCCAATGCACAAAATTTCATTTGCAGCCACTTACCCTGGGCTCTGACATAGAGAGGGCAGAGTGGACTAGAGACACCTAAGGAGGGTCTGTGTTTCGTGGCTCTGGGGAGAGAACTGAATGAAAAGCTGCCAGGATCCCTGTGCTGAGTCATCCCCCATACTGTAGAGGGCATCTTTTTAGTCAGGGCACTCCTCTCCAAGTGGCATCAGCCTGAGGGAAAGCAGTAGTTACACCCACAGGAATTAATCTGTGGAGCTTAAGATGACTATTGTTGACACTTTGATTAGCTTAACAACCAATCCTTTTAACACCTGATTAACTTAATCACTGAGAAGCTTAGCACTGATTAGTTTAACTAACTAAGGTGGAAATTACGATGAACCAGCCAAAATGGTAAGACAAAGAAACAGACCCTAATGAAAGAACAAAAGAATTCTCCTGAAGAGCTAGATGAAATGGAGGTACGAAATTGATCAGATAGAGAGTTTAGAATGATGATTATAAAAATATGCAACAGCATGTAAGAAGACATTGAAACCATAAAAGAGGATATGTAGAATGGTATCTTTTTATGTAGAAACCATAAGAGGATATGAGGACATAAAGAATGAAATATCTGAAATAAATAATACACTAGAAGAAATAAATAGTAGGTTAGATGAAGCAGAGGATCAAATCAGTGATTTGGAAGACAAGGTAGAAAAAAAAAACAACCCCTGGAAGAGTAGCAAAAAGTAAAAAGAATTTAACAAAATTAGGAGAACTTAAGAAGCATTTTCGACATGAAGCATAACAATATCCACATCATGGGGATACCAGAATGAGAATAGAGCAAACAAAGGATCAGGAACCCATTTGAAGAAATAATGACCAAAACTTCCCTAATCTTGTGAAGGAAAAAAACACATAAGTCTAGGAAGTTCAGAGAGTTGCAAACAAGTTGGACTCAAAGAGGCCTACACCAAGACCCATCAAAATTAAAATGATAAGACTTAAAGAGGAGAGAATTCTAAAAGCCACAAGAGAAAAGCAGGTAGTTACCTACAAGGGAGAACCAATAAAAATGTCATCTGATTACTCAACAAAAACATTTCAGGCCAGAAGGAAGTGGTGTGAAATATTCAAGGTGATGAAAAGCAAGGACCTATAACCAGCCTACTTTACCTAGCATGGTTCTCATTTAAAATCAAAACAAATGAGCTTTCCAGACAAGGAAAAACTAAAGGAATTTGTTAACACCAAACCAGTACTGCAACGAATGTTGAAGGCCTTGCTTTAAGAACAAAATAAGAAGAAAAAGAGAAGGAAAAAAAAAGAGGAAAATAGTCTGCTAATAAAATGACCCTACATACATATCTGTCAATAACCACCTTAAATGTAAATGGCCTAATTGTTCCAACAAAAGATATAGGGTAGCTGAGTGGATAAGAAAACAAGACCCATATATATGCTACCTCCAAGAGACACATCTCAGATGAAAAGATGCACACAGACTAAAAGTAAAGAGATAAAAAGATATTCTATACAAATGGAGTGGGGAAAGAAAGCTGGGGTAGCAGTACTTATATGTGACAAAACAGACTTTAAAACCAAGACTATACTAAGAGACAAAGAAAAGCACTGTGTAATAATAAAGAAAACAATCCAACAAGAGGAAATAATCCTAGTAAACATTTACGTACCCAACATAGGAGCACCTAAATATGTAAAGCAAATCTTGATGAATATAAAGGGAAAGAATGACAGAATTATAATCGTAATTGGGGATTTTAACACTCCATTGACTTCAATGGATAAATCTTCCAGGCATAAAATCAACAAAGAGACGTCAACCTTAAATGACAAACTAGATCAAATGGATTTAATTGATATCTTTAGAGCATTTCACCCCAAAGGAGCAAAATATACATACTTATCAAGTGCACATGGAATGTTTTCTAGGATAGACCACATAATAGGACACAAAACAAGTCTCAATAAATTTAACAAGATTGAAATCAAACCAGGCATCTTGTCTGACCACAGTGCTATGTATCTAGAAATCAATCACAAGAGAAGAACACTGAAAAACATGCTAGACATGGAAGCTAAATAACATGGTATTAAACAATGAATGGGTCAACAGCGAGATCAAGGAAGAAATCAAAAGATGCCTTGAAACAAATGAAAATGAGGACACAATAACCCATAATCTGTGGGACACTGGGAAGGCAATCCCAAGAGGGAAGTTCATAGCATTACAGGCCTATCTCAAAAACAAGAAAAAAAATAAAAACCTAACTACTCTCAAAGAACTTGAAAAAGAACAACAAACCCAAAGTAGAAGGAAGGAAATAATAAAGATCAGAGCAGAGATAAATGAAATAGAGTAAAAAAAATTGATAAAAGAGATCAATGAATCCACAAGCTGGTTCTTCGAAAAGATAAACAAGATTAGCAAACTTGTAACCAGACTCATCAAGAAAAAAGAGAAAGGACCCAAATTAATAACATCAGAAATGAAAGAGGAGAAATAACAATGGGCACCAAAGAAATACAAAGGATTATAAGAAAATGTTATGAACAACTGTATGGCAACAAACTAGAAAACTTGGACGAAATGGATAAATTTCTAGAAACATATAATCTTCCGAAATAAATTAACAATAATCAGAATCTGAATAGACAGATTACACCTAATAAAATTGAAGCAGTAATCAAAAAACTCTCAACAAAAAAGAGCCCTGGACTGGATGGCTTCACAGGTGAATTTTACTAAACATTCTGAGAAGAACTAACACCTCTCCTCAAAATGTTTCATAAAATTCAAGAAGGGGGAAGGCTCCCAAACTCATTTTATGAGGCCAGCATTATCCTAATTCCAAAACCAGATAAAGATACTACAAATAAAGAAAATTGCTGGTCAGTATCACTGATGAACATAGACGCTAAAATCCTAAGCAAAATATTAGCAAACTGAACATAGAACAATGTATCAGAAAGATCATATACCACAATCAAGTGGGATTTGTTCTGAGACTGCAGGGCTGTTACACATTCACAAATCAATAAATGTGATTCACCACAAAAAGAAATGAAGGGTAAAAACCACATGATCATATTGATAGATGCAGAAAAAGCATTTGATAAAATCTAGCACCCATTTACAATAAAAACTCAACAAAGTGGGGATACAGAGCATATACCTAAACATAATAAAGGCCATATATGACAGACTCACTCCCTGCATCAGATTCAATGGGCAAAAACTACAAGATAGGGAACAAGACAAGCATGTCAGCTTTTAGTTCTCTTATTTAACATAGTACTGGAAGTAATAGCCACAGCAATCAGACAGAAAGAAGAAATAAAATGCAGCCAAATTGGAAAGAAGAAGTAAAACTCTATTTGCAGAAGACGTGGCACTACACAGAGAACTGCAAAGATTCCACCAAGAAACTACTAGGACTGATAACTGAATTCAGTAAAGCAGTAGGATACAAAATTAATATCTAGAAATCAGTTGCATTTTTACATGCTAATGACAAACTAATAGAAAGGGAAATCCAGAAAACAATCCCATTCAACAGTTGCTTCAAAAAGAGTAAAATACCTAGGAATAAAGCTAACCAAGGATGTAAAAGACCTGTACTCAGAAAATTATAAGACACTGAAGAAAGAAGTTGAAGAAGATACAAATAAGTGGAAGCACATACCATGTTTCTGGACAGGAAGACTTGGCATCATTAAAATGTGTATACTACAGAATGCAAGCTATACATTCAGCACAATTCCTGTCAAGAATCCCATGACAGCCCTGGCTGGCATGACTTAGTGGATTGAGTGCTGGACTGTGAAGCAAAGGATCGCTGGTTCCATTCCCAGTCAAGGCACATGTCTGGGTTGTGGGTCAGGTCCCCAGTAGGGGGCACACAAGAGGTAACCACACATTGATGTTTCTCTCCCTCTCTTAATAAATAAAATGTTTTTAAAAAAGAATCCCATGACATATTTCACAGAATTGAAACAAATATTTCAGAAATCTAAATGGACCCACAAAAGGCCCCACATAGCAACAACAACCTAGAGAAAGAAAAACAAAGTTGGAGCAATCATACTACCTAATATGAATCTATACTGTAAGACCATAGTAATCAAAACAGCCTGGTACTGGCATAAAGACAGACACACAGATCAGTGCAACAGAATAGAGAATCCAGAAATAAAGCCACATCTTTATAGTCAATTAATATTCAACAGGAAGCAAAAACATACAGTGGGCTAAAGAGAGTTTATTCAATCAATGGTGTTGGGAAAATTGGACAGATACATGCGTAAAAATGAAACTAGACTTCCTTGTTACCCCACACAAAAGAATAAATTCAAAATGGATCAAAGACTTAAACGTTAGACCTGAAACCATAAAAGTCTTAGAAGAAAACACAGCAGCAAAATCTCAGACATTGTTGGTAGCAATATTTTATGGGATATATCTTCACAGGCAAGGGAAACAAAAGAAAAAATAAACAAATGGGACTACATCAATCTAAAAATGTTTGCACAGCAAAGGAAATCATCAACAAAATAGAAATACAACCCATAGAATGGGGGAACATATTCATCAAAACATCTGATAAGGGGTTAATATCCAAAATTTGTAAAGTACTTAAAAACTCAACACCAAAAGAACAAACAACCCAATTTAAAAATGGGCATAGTATAATTTAAAAAAAAAAATGGGCATAGGACCTGAATAGACACTTCTCTGAAGAGGATATCCTCAGGCCAATTGACATATGAAAAAATGCTCAATGTCACCAATCATCAGAGAAATGCAAAGTGAAATCACAGTGAAATACCATCTCACACCTGTCAGAATGGCTGTCATCAATAATTCAACAGACAACAAGTGCTGGTGAGGATGTAGAGAAAGGGGAATGCTTTTGCACTGTTGATGGGACTGCAGACTGGTGCAGCCACTGTGGAAAGCAGTATGGAGATACCTCAAAAAATTAAAAATAGATCTGCCTTTGGCCCAGTGATCCCACTTGTGGTAATATATCTGAAGGAACCCAAAGCATTAATTTGAAAGAACAGTGGTACATTTACACAGTGGAACACTATGCAGCAGAAAGAAGGAGCTCTTACCCTTTGTGACATCATGGATGGAACTGGAGAGCATCATGCTAAGCGAAGTAAGCCAGGTGGTGAAAGACAAATACCATATGATCTCATCTTTGACAGGAACCTAAACAACAAAACAAACAAACAAGCAAAATATAACCAAAGACACTGAAGTTGAGAACAGGCTGACAGGCATCAGAGGGGAGAGGGGAGGGAATTTCAGGGGGCAAAGGGGAAGGGTTTATAGGAACAAGTATAAAGGACACATGGACAAAAACTAGGGTGGGGTGGAAATGGGAGGTAGATAGGGAGGGCTGGGGCAGTGGGCTGGGATGGGAGTAAAAGACAAAACTGTACAAGAACAACAATTAAAATAAAATTGAAAAAAGAAAGAATGTAAGCAACCCAAGTGTCCATCAGTAGATGAGTGCATAAAACAACTAATGGACATTTACACAATGGAATTCTACTTGACCATAAAAAAGAAGAAAATTTTACCTTTTGCAACTGTGGATGGACCTGGAGGACATTATGCTAAGTGAAATTAGCCTGTCAGAGAAAGACAAATACCATATGATTTCACTCATCTGTGGTATCTAATGACCTAACTGAACTAAGAAGCAAAATAGAGACAGACTTATAGATGGAGAGCAGATGGGGGAGGTTAGGGAGTGGAGGGATTAAGCAAAAAGGAAAAAGGACTCGTGGACATGGACAACACTGTGGTGATTGCTGGGTGGGAGGGGTTATAAGGGCATTAAATGGTAATGGAAAATATACAATAGAGATCAAAGTTAAAAAATAAAAATTCATCAAATGAAAAAGGTGAGACAACTCATAGGATGGGAGAAAATATTTGGAAATCATCCATCTGATAAAGGTCTAGTATCCAAAATATATGAAGGACTCTTATAAATCAACAATAAAAAGATAAGCTGATTTAAAAATAAGTGAAAGATTTGAATAACTATTTCTCAAAAAAAAGATACACAAATGGCCAATAAGTACATAAAATGCTTCTCAGCATCATTAGTTCTCATGGAAAAGCAAATTAAAATGACAGATCCTATTGGTACTTCACACCCACTGGGATGGCTATAATGAAAGAGACACACAATACCAAATGTTGATGAGTATGTGGAAAAATTAGAACCCTCATACATTGCTGGTGGAAATGTAAAATGGTGCAGCCACTTTGGAAAACAGTTTGGCAGTTCCTAAAATGTTAAACAAAGATGGACCATATGATCCACTAATTCTACTCCAAGGTATAATAATATCCAAGAGAATTGAAACCATGTTCACACAAAAATATGTAGATTTGTGATTGCCAGTGGGAGTGACTGCTGATGAGTACATCGTTTTCTGGGGGGATGATAAAAATGTACTGAGGTTAGATAGTGGTAATGGATGCACAACCTTGTGAATATACTAAATATATTGAGTTGCATACATTATAAGGGTGAAGTTTTGGATATGTGATTATATCTCAGTTTTTTTAAAGGCCCACAGATGTTGAACTAGAACCTTAGATTCAGATTCTAGCTCTGCCACTTACTTGCTATATCTTTGCCTCAGTTCTTTCACCTGTAAAACAGGGATGAAAGTGATATACCTCACTGAGTTTTATGTTGTTTCAATGAGTTAATATATATAAAGCCCTTAGTACAGTGCTTGGTACACTGTAAGTACCAACTAAATACTAGCTGTTATACAGGGTGGGGCAAAAGTAGGTATAGTGTAAGTGGAGGCAGGCTGACTTCCTTGTCCAGGTATCTGGGTAACTAAGGGAAGCAGTGTTCCCATAGCCTTGGAGGGGCCTGATAACCAGTGTTCTCATAGCCTGGAGATTGGTTCCAATAAAGTGTTCCCATAACATGAAGTGGGCTCACATGCGTGGAATTATGTTATGTTACGTATTGTACTGGCAGTTTTCAGCTTTGTTCCCCTGTAGTATTTAAACAGGTAGGGACTCCCTGCTGGGGGCGATGATGATGAGAGACACGCAAGGGGACAGGTGCCACAATGGGTGCCATGCTGGGGAACAAGGGCCACGGCATGAGATATGCAGATAAACACACAGCTCGCAGTGTGTGTGGCTCACCCACCTGTGAATAAAGGCATGCCAGACATCCCAACGGCTCTGTGAATATTTTTCCGTCTGTGCGAATACCATGAACAGCCTTGAAGGGTGGCTTACGTTTGTGAGTAGCCAAAACAGAGTTTATTTTTGTATTATTATTTAATTGTATTTTCCATACAAACAACTGTAAACCTACTTTTGCTTCAACCTGTGCATAAAACTGAACCAAAGGTTCATGAAACAGTGTTTACCCCTACTACATACAAAGCAGTCCTCTTTTTTGGTACTCTTTTGATTTTTAAAGAAAGAGAGAAATGTTGATTAAAATCCACCTAAATTGATTTCACAACCCACTAATGCCACTAAGAAACCTTATTTTTAATGCCCTCTCCACCTGCTTCCTCAGCTAACTTATGCTCATCCCATTGAATATAGCTTCAAGTTGATTTTTCAAAAAAAAAAAACAAAACAAAACTTTCTTAATTCCCAGGCTAGTTTAGATTTCCCACTCAGTGAAAGAACTCTGATCTTTGAAAGGAGAGGAAGTTCGGAGGATCCTACATCATCTATTTCTTCTTTTGTTTGATTTTGTGGGAAGATGGCTGGAGTGGAGGGTATGATTCTTGTCATTCCGCACTTGAGCCTGTGTTTTTATTTAGTGTCTTGTTAATGCTAAAGGGATAAGGTTTAATATGAACAGATAGGAAACTATTCTATATAATTTTATAACTTCTATAAGGTAACCTTGTTATTAAAAATAAAGAAGAGACATCAGATTTACAACTAAACTATAAAACAATCATCATTCAGCACTACCTGAAATCTAGCTGAATGGAAGTCCTACAACTAGGCATTTAAAGAAGCCACATGGAAGCTGGTAGGAGAGGTGAAGACATGGAACAGACTGGTCCCACACCCACACATGGCAGTTTAAAATTGGGAGGGATATCTCAACTGTGGAGGTCCCCAGTGAGGAGTGTGGGTTCCCAGCCCCACACCAGGCCTCCCAGCCCAGGGTTTCAGTGTCAGGAAGAGAAGTAAGTCCCGATAACTTCTGGCTGTAAAAACCAGTGGAGATTGTGGCTGAGTGAGATTGAAGGCTTCTGGAATCCCAGACAGTTCCTCTTAAAGGGCCCAAGCACTGACTTACTCAGACGCACTCCCTCTGAGCTCCAGCAGTAGCATGAAAGGAACCAGGGACACACAGGGAGAAACTGAATTGTGTGACATCAGGATAAGAGGGAGGGTCAGGGGGGAGGGCAGCAGCTTTCTGCTAGATAATAGTGCTGGCAGAGGCCTTTGTTTTCTTTTTTTTTTTTTTTTTTAGTATATTTTATTGATTATGCTATTACAGTTGTCCCATTCTTTTTCTCCCCTTTGTTCCCCTCCACCCTGCGCCCCACCTCCCACCAGCATTCCCCACCTTAGTTCATGTCCATGGACGTAAATATAAGTTCTTTGGCTTCTCCATTTCCCATACTATTCTTAACCTCCCCATCTATTTTGTACATACCATTTATGTTTCTTACTCCCTGTACCTTTTCCCCATTCTTCCCCCTCCCCTTCCCTGCTGATAACCCTCCATGTGCTCTCCATTTCTGTGATTCTGTACCTGTTCTAGTGGTTTGCTTAGTTTGTTTTTGTTTTTGTTTTTAGGTTCAGTTGATGACAGTTGTGAGTTTGTTGTCATTTTACTGTTCATAGTTTCTGATCTTCTTCAATTTCTTAGATAAGTCCCTTTAGCATTTCATATAATAAGGGCATGGTGATGATGAACTCCTTTAACTTGACCTTATCTGGGAAGCACTTTATCTGTCCTTCCATTCTAAGTGTTAGCTTTGCTGGATAGAGCAATCTTGGATGTAGGTCCTTGCCTTTCATGACTTGGAATATTTCTTTCCAGCCCCTTCTTGCCTGCAAGGTTTCTTTTGAGAAATCAGCTGATAGTCTAATGGGAACTCCTTTGTAGGTAACTCTCCTTTCCTCTTGCTGCTTTTAAGATTCTGTCCTTACCTTTAATCTTGGGTAATGTAATTGTGATGTGCCTTGGTGTGTGCTTCCTTGGGTCCAACTTCTTTGGGACTCAGCTTCCTGGTCTTCTTGGCAATCTATTTGCCAGATTAGGGAAGTTCTCCTTTATTATTTTTTCAAATAAACTTTCAATTTCTTGCTATTCCTCTTCTCCTTCTGTCACCTCTATGCTTCAGATGTTGGAACATTTAAAGTTATCCCAAAGGTTCCTAAGCTTTTCCTCATTTTTTTGAAATCTTGTTTCTTCCTTCTGGTCCAGAATGTTGATTTGAGTCCTGGTTTCCTTCCCTTCACTGTTGGTTCCCAGTACATTTTCCTTTATTTGACTTTTAATTGCCTTCACTTCTTCCTCTATTTTGCAACATACTCAACCATTTTTGTGAGCATCCTGATTACCAGTGTTTTGAACTCTGCATCTAACAGGTTGGCTATCTCTTCATCACTTAGTTCTATTTCTGGAGCTTTGATCTGTTCTTTCATTTGGGCCATATATATATATATATATATTTTTTTTGGTCTCAGCGTGCCTTTTACATAGTAACAGGCAGAGCCTTAGGTATTCACCAGGGAAAGGCAACCCACTTTGCGATGTTGTGGTGCTGTATGTGGGAGAGGGGTCCAAGAAGGAACAATAGCACTTGCTCAGCTCTTGGCGGGCTTTCGCTCACTTCTCCCACTGTCCACAAGCAAATTGGGCCCTTCTGGTGCTGATTCCCAGCAGGAGGGTGAGTTTGTGTACATTCTAGGACCCTGTGGGTCTCTCCAATGAACTCTCCTGTGAGGCTGGGAGTTTCTCCTGCTACCACAACCCACACAGGTTTTTTCAGTCAGGTTTTGAGGCTTTATTTGTCCATGCTGGAACTCTGAGTCTCACAGTCTGTCTCGCTCCCCAGTTGTTCTTCCTGGTTTATCTGCATGTAAATGTGGGACCGCCTGGTTCACCAGCTGCCGCCTTGCCCACCCTGGTCCTCCAACCGCCCACCTTACTGAGCATGCTCTCCACCCCGGCTGCCCATCTCCACCCCTCCTACCAGTCTGGGTGAATGTTTCTTTAACTTCTTGGTTGTCAGACTTCCATACAGTCTGATTTTCTGGAAGTTCTGGTTATTTTTTTGTTTTTAAATTTGTTGTCCTTTTGGTTGTGTGAGGAGGCAAAGTATATCTACTTATGCCTCCATCTTGACCAGATGTCCTCCCTTTGTTTTCCGAGACCCCTCCCACACAGAGCCAGCAGATAGGCACCATATTTGAGTCTTCATCAAACTGGCTGACATTGTTCGACCTGCCCTAGTGATTCCCTGAGACCCTGCCCCACCCAACTTGCGGGCCCACCCCAGTCATTTCCAGTGACTTTTCCATACAAATGGCCTCTCTTGCCTCATGCTTTGGACCTTCCTAAAATCTCTTCAACAAGCAGCATCTGGTCTCTGCATACCCTGAACCTCTTACTAAGTAGCCCTAGTCTCAGCAGTCATGGCGTCTGGCCTTGGTTCACAGATTGGCCTCTTCTGAGCACCTCCAAACCCAGCTATCTGCAGAGTTCTCTGTAGCTCTTGCCAGGTTGCTCCAGGCAGGGCACATAGTGGACAGCTTCACAGCACACCAGATTACAACCCTACTACCTTTACGAGCAAAGCCCCACTGAGGCAAGTCCTGCTTTGTAGAGTCAAGTCCTGCACAGCAGCTCCACTGCTGCAGTTGCAGTGGGTTCTCACAGCTGTTTGGCCCAGGGGTGCACCTGGAGTGCCCAGCCCAGCTAACTGGGGAGTTTGCATTACCGGACCTGAGGACACACCTACTTCACAAGCCTGCTCTACCAAGTCCAGGAGACATAGCAGCTCTACCTAATACATAGAAACAAACATTGGGAAACAGCCAAAATGCAGAGACAAATGAAAGAACAGGAGAAATCTCCAGGAAAGAAACAGAATGAAATGGAGGCAAGCAAACTACTAGATAACAGAGTTTAAACAGTGGTTGTAAGGATGTTGAAGTAACTTAGTGAGTACTTAAGGAAGTTAATGAGAAATTCATCAGCATGAAAAAGTACATAGAAACCGTAAAACAGAACCAGTCAGAAATGAAGGATACACCAACCAAAAAGAAGAATAATTTATAGGAAATCAACAGTAGAGTAAATAAAGTGGAAAATCAAATCAGTGATTTGGAATATAAGGAAGCAAAAACCACTGGATCAGAACAGCAAAAATAAAGCATCTAAAAAATGAAGAGAAATGTAAGGAGCCTGTGGAACAACTTCAAGCATACCAACATTTGCATCATGGGGATGCTGGAAGAAGAAGAAAGAGAGCAAGAAATTGAAAACCTATTTGAAAAAATAATGACAGAAACCTTCCCTAACCTGGTGAATGAAAAAGACATATAAGTCCAGGAAGTACAGAATGTCCCAACCAAGATGAAAACAAGGAGGCCCACACCAAGACCACATAATTAAAATGTCAAAGTTAAAGACAAAGAGGGAACCTTAAAGGCAGCAAGAGAAAATTAGTTATGTACGAGGGAGCTCCCATAAGACTGTCAGCTAATTTCTCAACAAACTTTACTTGCCAGTTAGGAGTGGCAAAAAATATTCAAAGTGATGAAAAGCAAGGACCTACAACCAAGATTTCTCTACTCGGCAAAGCTAACATTTAGAATTGAATATAAAGACATATAAAGAGCTTCCCAGACAAGAAAAAGCTAAAGGAGTCATCCCCACCAAACCAATATTACCTGAAATGTTAAAGGGTCTTTTTAAAGAAGGAAAAAAAGATTTAAAAATATGAACATTAAAATGGCAATAAATACATGTCTATCAACAATTGAATCTAAAAAAACAAACAAGCAGAACAGAAACAATAATAGATACAGAGGACATTTTGAAGGTTGCCAGATGGGAGGGATGTTGAGGGAATGAGTGAAAAAGGTGAAGGGATTAAGAAATTCAAATTGTTTGTTACAGAATAGTCTTAAGATATAAAGTACAGCATAGGGAATATAGTCAATAATATTCTAATAACTATATAGTGTCAGATGGGTAAGATTTATCAGCAATGATAACCTGGTAAGTTATATAATGTCTAATTACTGGGGTATACACCCAAAACTAATATAATATTGTATGTCAACTATAATTGATAAATAAATAATTAATTTAAAAAAGAAAAACTAATAAAAGTAAGCTTTTGATTAAATTTGCCAGGAAACTGAATCAATTCATTTTTTTCTGAAATGAGAACATTTAAAAAGTGTTACACATTTTATTCACTTGTCTTATTATATAACGGTGTATTGTTTAATCACAAGTAGGATCTGTATTGATAAAACAGCACAAATTCAAGGCCAGAGAAGCAAGGAGCTAGGGCCAACTGAATCAGATTAGGTAAAAGCTAGCCAACTAATAATTCCACTGTTTATTTTTCAGTTTACTCTCCTCTTTTTTTCTCATTCTATTTCTGTGTCTTTGTTCCTTATTCCCTTTGTCTCCCACCTTAACCAGTTTCTATTCTCTGACTTGTGTTATCTTTAAATGAAACTACAATTACAATGCAAACATGTTTTTTCCAACTGTGAATACCCTCACCATAAGACTGAAGTTTCCCAGTCCCTGTTCCAGCGATCCTGTGCAGCAAGGGCTTTCTCAGTAATGCTTATCTGTGGCAATGGTCACCAAAGTCCTTTTTGAGATCCTGGTTTTCTCATTGTTGAGATCTGTCATTGGTATGCTGGGACTCTTTTTAACTGATGATAATAAAAAGTGCTTCGTTTGAATTATTTCCACAGCTGGTATAAAGCTAATTATAGCATGGCTGAGAAGTTAGACTGGGGCCGAGGAATGGGCTGTGACTTTGTCAGGAAGAGCTGTAAATTCTGGATTGATCAGCAGAGAAAAGAGTAAGAATACATTTCCTCAGATTGTTTGATAACACAATTTATTTCTAATTTTGGTCATTATCTGGAGCCTACAATGTCACTATTTTCAAAATATGGTCTGAACAGTTCATATTCTATGGTGCTTGGTGATATAGTTGTGGTCTTGGTTTAAATCAGATACTTAAAGAATCTACAGCATGAGAGCCAGAACTGTAAAACATTTCTGTTTATCTTATAATTCATAAAAAATTACATATTTTTGGAAATATAATTTTTAAAAACTAATATTTTCATTTTACTGATAAGTAAAAAGTTTGAGATAAGTGACTTGACTTGGCTAGAGTCATCTAGCTGATGAAGGACAGAGCTGGGACTTGAACAACTCTCTCCAAGTTTAGGACCTTGCCCGTTAAATCACAGGTACTTCTTTTTTTGTAGAAGATGTTATTCTTATCATTTCTTACCTAGGTTAGGTCTCAAAGCAGTTTATATCACTCACAGCTTCTACTAAGAAGCCTGACACCTTAGTTATAACCCCGAAGTAAAAAGAGTAGCTAATAGGCAGTAGCAGAAAGCACCTGCAGCTACTTTGGAGCTAACTAGTTAACTCCAGCACTACAACTTGATCTGCTAGTATAGTGTTTCCCAAATTTTGCTGCACATTAGAATCATCTAGAGAAATTTTATTTAATCCTCACCTGAGGGTATGTTTGTTGATTTTAGAGAGAGAGGAAGCAGGGTAGGTAGAGAGAGAAGCATCACTTGGTTGCCCTGACCAGGGATTGCACCGCAACCCAGCTATGTACCCTGACTGGGAATGGAACCCACAACCTTTTGGTGTGTGGGATGTCTGATGTTCAAGCCAGCTGAGCCACCTGGCTAGGGCTTATCCAGACAGACTTTAAGTCTCCATGCCCATGTTGCTGCCTATACCAGTTAAATCATAATGTGTGGAGGTGGAAACCAGGCATTACTATTTTTTTAAAGAGATTGCCAGTTGATTTCAATGTACAGCAAAATTTGGGACCCACTGTTCCCATGTGTTAAAGGAAGTTTGTAGTTAACTTTGCAGCTGCAAGAGTTTAGAAAGATTATTTTTTCTTTTAATAGTTGCACGTCTGTTCCCCTTTGGGTTCAAATTCTAGGATTACCTAAAACCAAAATGGAAGGAAGTTCCCTCCTCTCCATTTTTCAGAACTGACACTGTTGGTGCCCTGAATTCTCTCCTATCCTTTGAACCGTAAGCTAGAGATTAGCAAACTTATTTTTATAAGAGCCAGATATTTTATTTTAATAAATATTTTAAATAAAAGTAATGTAAATATTTTAGGCTTTGAGGTCATTCAGTTTGTGGTCACAACTCTCAGCATTGCTTTTGTACATCAAGAGCAGCTATGGACAAAATGAATGGCCACAGCCATGTTCCAGTAATACTTTATTTACAAAAATAGGTTGTGGGAGAAACAAAGGAAAGAAAAACAGATTGTGGGCAAGGATCGCAGACAAAAAGTTGAATTTTGCTAACCCCTGCCGTAAAATTCAAATGTCCTACTTGTAATGTATCAATGTCCACAAGCATTTACAGGACAGAAGCCAACTTCTGGTACCAGTGTCGAAGTCTAGATATATCCCTGAGTCATCACAGAAATTTGAGCATGACCATCTTCGCTTAAGTTCAACTGCAATACCCTTCTTTTCCATTGTTGGGTGACTGGTGTGAAAAGGGTACAGCTGAGCACAGTCAGAGCCATATTTATTTGAATTACTTGAATCTATGTACACACAAAATAAGGTTCTAACTAAAATGATAAATTACCCAACTCCTTTGCCTAGTTTCTTTGACATTAATATCAGCTCAAGAGCAGCACTGTTCAGTATGGTGCCACTAGCCACAATTGACTGTATAAATGTTTATTTAAATTAATTAAAGTTAAATAAAATTTAAAATTCTGGTCTTCAATTGCACTAGTCACATTTCAGGCGTTAGCCACTATGTGATTAGTGGCTACTGTGGACAGCACAGATACATTACAGAAGATTCTCCTGGGCAGTGCTGCTGTGGAATATAGCCCGTGAGTCTTGCACAACTCTAACTTTGGGATCTTTTAAATCATTATTTTTTAATGTCCTTATTCTTTTTTATTTATTTAGCCATAACTCACTTTTTAATTAAAGTAAATATTATGTACTGTTTTATTTTAGAGAAAAAGGAAATTCATTTCATGGTATCGAAAAAGCGCCTTAGTAAGAACTACTAGTCATGTTCTTAGAAACTTTATTATAGGAAGTTATAAAATTGCCTTATATGAAGATTTTATAAAAATGGTACACATGGTGAAATTATATTTATTGAGTAACTTGTATGTGCTAGGCACTGAGGGACTTACAGTTGAAGCTCAGGAAAGTTAACACCAGATAAGCTGGTGTGTGAAACTAAGCCTGTGTAACAGCTTCAGTACCTTTGCTTTCCTGTTACACTGTGCTACTTCATGTTGGCCAAAGACTGGGCGGTGTCTTACACATTTTATCTCAAGAAGCTATAATTCCCTGGAGATTTCTTTTTTTTGTTATACTATGATAAGTTAAATGAGGCAAGTATCAATCTCCCCTAAAATAAATCTAACCTGCATTTTTTTCCTTAATAAGAATATGAGAGAATCGGTAAATTATCAGTGATCCTGTTACAATTTGGCAGACAAGTCTTAATGGGATTTATATTGTTTAGGAATACTATAATTTCATTTGTAACATCATTATTATGACATTATATTTGTATTATAATTATCAATAGCTGACTGATTAAAGTTACAAGTTTGTTTGAAGGCTATTTTGATAGGACAGTGCAACAGATTCTGACGCATTTGGAGAATTACAAGACCCTTTTTTCTAAATCGTACCTCCAAGATTAAATTTAACAGAATAGAACAAGTTGTAACAATTAAGATATTCACATAATTTTCATTTTGCACAGAAAAACAAGATTGTATTATGAGTGTGTTTAATTTAACATTATCAAACAAGATTCTTTGAACTAGATTGTGGCATAGAAAATATTTCACTCTTTGTAACTGCAGGACAAAGGGGACAACATGTCCATTTGTTTCTGAGACTCCATTTGTTAATTATGAAGATTTGTAGTTTACAGCAGAGTCTGGATTTTCATTATTTGTCATCAAAAATCAAAATCAGGTCTTTAAATCTCCATTTCACTGACAAACACAGAGAAAGAGATAAATAGGATTTTATTTAATAGCAGTGAAATAATGTTACAATGCATGTTGTATTAATCTTTCACATCTACATTATGTTCCTTTTACCCTTTGAAAAACAAGTTTATAACTTGATTTAACAATTGGTTTTAAGTTATTAAAACATATTGAAATTATAATGGAAAAGAATAGACTTGTAATATTTTCTTTACAGTTTTATACTGTTGTGCTTATCTTTGTATGCAGGAGGCAGACACTGAGCCCGTACTGTGACACCCTCAGAAGTAATCCATTGCAGTTAACTTGCAGACAGGACCAGAGAGCGGTTGCAGTGTGTAATTTGCAGAAGTTTCCAAAACCTTTGCCTCAAGAATACCAGGTAAGCACTTATTCGAGGCACAATTTGGGGAGTCAGCTTTTTAAAAATAAGTTTCCATTTTTACTTAGAAGAGTAAATTCTCTTAAGTTTTTCAATTTATAAGGCCCCATTTGTTTCCTATAATTCAGACAAAACTGAGGAATTCCTCCATTTCTTTTAACCAATGTGCTAATTGATAGTAATTAATATCTGGCAGTGCTTTATAGAAATAGTTAAGAGATATTTAGAATATTTATTTTTTATTTAAATATTTTTAAACTGTACGTTTTTTTCCCTAATTGTTTCCAAAGTCTTCATCTTTAATTTCCTCTAATTTACACAGAAAACAAAGTTCTTTAAAGAAAATAACTGAGGTACTCTAAGCCAATTATTTAGAAGGCTTAGAAGTTATTAGAAAACAAAGTTCTTTAAAGAAAATAACTGAGGTACTCTAAGCCAATTAATTGGAAGGCTTGGAAACCTTTAGAAAAGGTTTCACTCAAGACATATAAAAGGTGAAGGAAATGGTCCCACATGTTCAGTCTGAATCTCTGATTTGACCTGTTAAGTTGTTTTTAAATTGTTGACACTATTACAGATGTCCTTCTTTTTCCCTCCTCTGCCCTTGACTACACAGCTCCTGTTCCCATCCCACCCCCTGCCTTTACCACATTGTTCGCCTATGTCCATGGGCTGTACATACATGCATATATGTTCTTTGGCTAATCTCTTCTGGATCTCACCACCACCCTCCCCTGTAACATTGTCAGTGTGTTCCATATATCTAAGTTTTTTGTTGCCATGGCTATCTCTAAAAAGCCTCAGCTCTGCCTGTCATTTTCGAAGGATACTTTAGTCAGAAATTATATCTAAGAAGCTGATTTAAAATAATTGCAGCTAAATTTTGAGCTTCCTACATATGTTTATGACTTTTCTTTGAATGTTTCAGACACCATATAGTGGCAACTATATTTCTAGACATAGTACTATAATTCAGTGAGTTGGTGCAAAATGTGAAGTCTTTAAGATTTATCTGGTACCTTGTTCCTTTGGTGTTGAAAGTATTGTATGTGATGTCTTTCAATTTTCTCAGTTTTGGTTCTTCAAGTTTGTCAAAACAACATATAAATTAAGTCTCCTAAAATTACTTCCAGTAAATTTTATTTAAAATCTTAATTCTATACTTGTTTTATGTTTTGTCAGCTCTTAAAAGTCTTCCAATTTATCCTATAAAAACATTAGTCAAATTTGTCATCTACTAAAAAACTTAGACTAGTTTACTTTGCTTATTTCTAAAACTGCAATAACTTTAACATACCCCTGAGGTAGTATATTACTATCTTTGTGTTGTACTATATATGAAGAAAATTACATTAATATCCTTTGTGTTATTCAGCATTGGAGGGTTGCTATAAATTGCCTGTGGACTTTGTTTTGATTATACAAAATGTTTCTTTCTCTCCTGTCTTCCTAATAATTTTTTTGTAGTACTTTGATGAACTTAATGGAATACCTGCAGAAGATTTGCCTTATTATGGTGGTTCAGTAGAAATTGCTGACTTCTGCCCTTTCAGTCAGGAATTCAGTTGGCATTTAAGTGGTGAATATCAGCGCAGCTCAGACTGTAGAATATTGGAAAATCAACCAGGTTAGTAGTGTAGTGAAATGAAATGCTATAAACATATTACAGTTGTATATCAGCAATGTGCAATAGTGGTTAAGAGCATAAACCCTGGAATTAAGAGTGTCTGTGTTGTGGTTCCATTCGTTGTAAATAACTCAGCTTCTCTGTGCCTCAGTTTCATCCTCTGTACAAAGGGGATAATAATACCTATCTAATAGAGTTGTAGTAAGAATTAAATGAATTAATGTAATAGGAGCTTAGAACCATGACACATAAAAAGGATTGCTAGCTATTAGATTTGCACATGTATACACACTCTGCTTTTTAGTAAGACCTTTCATCTGCATGACATTTTTCATTTGCTAAGCACTTTCATTTTTGTATTTCTTTTTTTTTTTTTTTAATACTCTCCCGAGGACATTTTTCATTTGCTTTTTTGGAAAGAGAGAGGAAGCTAGAGAGAGAAACATCGATGCTGGAGAAGCATCGATTGGCTGCCTTTGCCTGCATCCAGACCAGCAATCCAAGCTGGTACTGGGATTGTACTTGTCTGGACATGGCCTGGTCCGGATGGGGGATGATGCGCAGCACAGGCATGTGCCCTGACTGGGATTAAAGCTGCAACCTTTTGGATAAGGGAGGACGCTCCAACCACTGAGCCATACCTGCCAGACTTTATATTTCATTTTGTACTTCTAAAAACCTGATGAGAGACATAGAGAAGATACTGAATTTCACAGATGAATGAAAAGACACTAAATGATACAGTTAATTAGAGTTAGTGCAAGATTCTCCAATGGAGAGCTCCTTTTAGTTAATCACATTAGGTATCCTATTTTTTCCCCTCCTGAGGAATGTGCATTTGTATAATTCAGATATCAGAATAATATTGTTATCCATGGCTAGTAAGATGTTGCCATATTATTTATTCTTTTTTAATACATATAAATTAACAGAATGTCAGGTTATCAACAGAATAAACAATATGGGAATTGGATATTCAGCAGTAATAGTTAGAGCTTATAGTATCCACCTTCGTAAATGAAATGTCCTCACATCTGACATGTTACCAAACAGCAATAAGTAGTTTTTCTTTCAGTTGTCATCAAAATTTTTAACTTGATCCTTCCTCCTCTCCTTCCTTATTCCATACTTTATTACAGATTAAGTCATTTAAATTTTAAATTTCCATAAAATTTTATTCTTAAACCTGGCATGTTTAACTGGATGGCATAAGTTGAAAATACAAAAGAAGTTTCTCAAAAGGTATACCCCCAAGAAGCTTTCATTGTTGTCCTCATTCTATTCTGGGTCATTTGGGAGGTGACTCCTGTTTAGGTGACTAGTGAACGACTAGTAAACTTGGCTCTCGATGCCATTTCCTCTATATATCTCATTTAAATCCTTTAGGCTCAGTTTTATCACTTGTTTCTGTTATAATACTTTTCTCCCACTAGTTCCTGTATTGAGAACACAGTATGCGTTTGGAGCCCTCTTTCTCTTGATTTTCTGTAATTGAAAATTTCCATTAACCATGTTTGTTTTTAAAATAACCTTTAATCACAAGGATGGAATACTTCAATTTTTTGTTCTTTGAGCCAACAATCAATTTTTAAGAAAACTTTTCTGGTTTGCTTCAGACCTTTTTAAAAACTATGGTGCTGAAAAGTATGGACCTCATTCAGTCTGTCTAATTCAGAAATCAGCCTTTGTCATGGAAAAGTGTGAAAGGAAGCTGAGTTACCCAGACTGGGGGAGTGGATGTTATCAGGTAAATTACATGATTGTTAATAATTGTACCAAATATTGTATAATTTTATCCAATTATTTGGTTTTTATATTTTAAAACCAAATATCTTTTTTAGTTTTAAGATAAAACCAAAAATAAAAATCATTTTATCTTTTTATTATAGCTAATTTACTGATTAACACTTTAACTTAGGTTTATTTATGTCAATATTAGGTTGGATGTTTGTGTTTTGTGAAAATACTGTCTTTTTTTTTAGAGAAATTGCCTTTCTCCATTTGTTTAAATATGTATATATTTGATATATCAGTAAGTTTTACAATAATTTTACTTCTGGGCATGTATCCTAAGGAAATAATGGAAAATACATAATTTTGATGTTGAATACATATTACTTTAAATGGAACAAATTTACAATGTTATTCCATAAACCTTGAGGAAAACATAGCTCTAAGAATTAATAAATCAACTACTCATTAATAATAGAGCTTTTTTCTTTGGAAGTAGAAATCCAGAGGGGGCAAATTACTCTTTTCTTAATTATCTTATTTGCATGTCTGGTATTAAGTGAGTATATCACCTTATTAAAAACTCATTGAGACACAGGCATTCTGTAACTTAGGAGGATTCAATTCAGTGAATATTATGTATCATACTAATGGATGTGAAGGAAGAGAATGTGCTCCTGAGAAGTGAAAAATAAGAATCTATTGTACCATTTCAGCTGCAAAAGCTAAATGGACTTCTGTAGCTGGGAATTTAAGTATTATTTTTAAAGTTACTTAAAAAATTAACATTTTTGGAGTAACAGCTTTGTTGAGATATATTTTATACATCGTACTATTCATATAATATTATCTTTGAAACCTTATAAAAGATGATTAAAAATGAACACTTTTTAGCTGTAATCTGACAACTATTATCTAGCAACCATTTTCTGATAAATTTCATTAAAGATTTATATATCGATTAAACAAACACATAGTTTTGACCTATTGTAGTGATGATACATAATTTTTACTTCACTTAGTATTTTTTATGCAGAGCAAAACACCCTTTTCATATTTTTCCAATAATAATATTATCCATCATTTTAGAACATTGCATCATAATTTGGAAAGTCACTTTCTTGTTATATATTGAGTTTTCACTATGTAGAAATGCTTTTATAAGTATAATTACATATTTTACCTTTAAAAAAATTTTTTTGAAATAAATTTCTGTAAGTGAGAATATTAGGTTAAAGGCATAAAGCTAGAACAGTGGCAGCTATAATACGAAGATGACCTTTTCAGGCTATTTTAATGTTTAATCAACACCACCACCACCACAAAGGGATTATGCAGATTTGAAACACCATCCATAAAGATTGAATGTACTACTCGACTTCCCTGTACCTAGTATTGTCAGTTAACTTTGCTAATTTAATACTAGCCATTATTTATGAGGGGGAAAGGTGTATGTGATTTAAACAATTCACATAGAGGTTAACATTGTGTTTTTTGTTTTCCTTATATTGACAGAAATTGCAAGAATAGTAAAAAATTTTTTAAGATTATTCATTTATTTATTTTTAGACAGAGGGGAAGGGAGAGAGAAAGGGAGAGAAACATCAGTGTGTGGTTTTCTCTTGCATGCCCCTTTCTGGGGACTTGGCCTGCAGCCCAGCCATGTGCTGTGACTGGGAACTGAACCGGCAAACCCTTTGGTTTACAGGCTGGCACTTAGTCCACTGAGCCACACCAGCCAGGGCAAAAAAATTTTTTTGAGTCATTGAAGTATAAATTCCTGACATGCTGCCGTTTCAGTCCCAAGTACAAGGTCTGGCAGAAGTAATGCCTGCTTGAGTGTGGTTGGTAGGGTAATAATATGGGCGTAATAATTTAGTTTTAGTTTGAACATTTCACCTAAAATGTGATACAGTGTGCTTGAGTGTGATATTGTTATGTTACAGAATTACATACTTATGATTTTGTAATAAAAGGGGGGCATTATTTGTGCCGGACTCTGTATATTAATGTGTATTTCTTTTTTTATAAAAAGATTTTATTTATTTTTAGAGAGAGGGGAAGGGAGGGAGAAAAAAGAGGGAAAGAAATATCAATATGTGAGAGACATTGATCAGTTGCCTCCCACAGGCCCCCAGCCAGACCCCACCTACAACCCAGGCATGTACCCCAACTGGGAATTAAACCAATGATCTTTTGGTTTGCGGCACAATGCCCAAACCACTAAGCCAAACTGGCTAGGGCTTAATGTGTATTTCCTTTTTTTTTTAAATAATTTTTTTAAAGATTTTATTTATTTATCTTTGGAGGGGAAGGATAGGAAAGAGGGAGAGGGAGAGAAATATCAATGTATGGTTGCCTCTCCTGCATCCCCCGCTGGGAACCGGCCTGCAACCTAGGCATGTACCCTGACTGGGAATCGAACCACGATCCTTAGGTTCGCAGGCCCGCGCTCAATCCACTGAGCTACACCAGCCAGGGCATTAATGTGTATTTCTTATAAACAAGGATGTCTTCATACACAACCACAATACTATAAAAAATACTAGGAAATTAACATTGATACCTAAAATTATTCTACTCCATTCCAGTTTTGCCAGTTGTCCCAATAATGTCCTTGTAGCAGTAGGACCTGGACCAGTATCACATGTTGTGTAGTTGTGTTTCTGTCTCTGTTTTTCAGTCTGCAACAGTTCCTCACTCATTTCTGGACTTTCCTAGCCTTGGTATATTTAAAGATTATAAGCCATTTCTTTTCTAGGAGAAAAGATATCTGATATTTTATTAAATTCAGGTCATGTATTTTGGGCAGCAATGTCACAGAAGTGATGCTCGTGTTCTGGTGGTACATTCTTTCGATTTTGTCCCTTTGTTGGTGATATGAATATGTTGGTATACCAGGCTTCTCCATTGACAAGTATTTTTTTCTGTTTTAATTAGTTACATTTGTAATTAATAAGTATTGGGGGGAGTATTATCATTACTATCATTATTTATTTTGATACTGAAGTTGCTCTAGCTTTGGCCAGAGGGAGCTCCTATAGTTTGCATCCTGTGTTTTTTGGCCTGTCCCCATCTTTCTTTTAATATTTCCTAGCTCTCTGGCCCAAGATAGTCTGGAACCATCTTTACTTTCTTTGCCCCTGTCTAGAATCAACCATTTCTCCAAGGAATTCTAGTTTATTTCAGTGGAGTGTGGTATTTAGAAACTAAGGTCTGGTGTTAGATGTACTGTTCATTGCTATTGAAATATAGCTACTCTCCAGGCCCTTTTCATAAACAGAGCTAGGAAATATATGCATAATGTAATTTTTATATGCACTACTCATACATGTGTAAATATATAACCATGATTTTGCACCAGTGTCTTTGATTCCAGTCTAACACCAAAGGGTTCATTTTAGTTTCCCCTTTTCTATATTTGTAACTCCTTTCTCTGACAGTGAGAAATCTGGCTTTCATTGTCCTCCGTATGTTTACTTATGTGATCTGTCCATGTCTTTTTCACCTTCTCCCACCCCCACATCATTGCCCTCCTCTCCCACGCAGAGACTCTTATGCAGCCCACCAGGTCACAACCCCTCTCCCTGCCTGTGATCCAAATCCTGTGCACATCTTAAAGAAAAAAATGCGTATCTCTCCCTTGTTTCCTCAGTTAAAGCTGCTAGAGGGCAGGCATGGTTTTGTGAACTTCTTTGGTATCTTTTCAGTACTAAACACAATAATCACGTCTCACGTAAAAGATGATTGCATTGCAGTGTAGCTATGGTGATGCTCGTTAGATGTGGGTCATTGAATCACAAGCTATGGAAGAGGTTACTCTTTGTTATTCATTTTCTTAAAAGCATATTATAACTTAAATTTCCAAATGAGTATTATATTTAAACTTAATTGATGACGGAGTTATTTCAAAAGTGACTCCATTGTTGAAATACATTTTTGGAACTCCTCTTTTGAAATTGCCTTTAGAAATGGTTTAGTAGCGATCTGAGAAATTCGCTTTTAGTACTTTACATCACAGCTCCGTTAACCTAGTGTTAACCGGTTTAGTCAGCTACCTTTATCAGATTCAGTTCTGGGGAACTTTACATCCACTTGTAAAGGAAAATTTTGCTATCACCAAACATGCATTTTCAGAAACATGCATTTGCTTTGAAGACAGTTCCAGGAGAGAAGTTTTAAAATACTTAAAGTGAAGTAGCATAGTTGAAGTTAACATGAAGTCCTTTTAGAAAACAACTTTGAAAAATAAACATTTGTTTTAAAATGTTTATATCCCAAATTGTGTTTTATAACCAGTATTTTTAGTAGATTCTAATTTTTTTCCTGCAAATGAAGAAGAAGGTCAGTATACTTACTGATCAGATTTTTTTTTTTTTTTTAATTCTGTTTGAAGGTTTCTTGTTCTCCACAAGGTCTAAAGGTTTGGGTCCAGAATACTTCATATTTGTGTAGTCGGGCTGGGCAGGTCCTCTTTGTTAGTACTCAGATGAACGGCTGGATTCACGATGGAAACCTGCTCTGCCCGTCATGCTGGGACTTCTGTGAGCTCTGTCCTCCAGAAACAGATCCTCCAGCTACTAACTTGACCCGAGCTCTGCCACTGGGTAAGTAGTCTCTGGTTGGTGTAAAGAGAGACTCTTCTTGTAAGATGTTGAAAATTCCCTTCAAGGAAGCTTTAAAACAGGTTGAGCATCTTCTAATTGCAGTTTTATGGGAAAATCTCCTTCCCCCTACTGAATTTTTTAAAAATTTCCTACCTGGAGCAATATTGGTTAATCATGTTATTTCAAAAATGACTCTATTGTTGAAATACAGTTTTGGAACTTCTCTTTTGAAATTGCCTTTAAAAATAGTTCAATAGCCATCTAAGAAAATCAGTTTTAGTACTTTGCTTCACACCTATGTTAACCTAGTGTTAACCTGCTTAGTCAACTACCTTTACCAGTCTCAGTTCTTAACAATAGATTCCCTCTCTCACAGCACGTCAATTTTCAGTACACACATTACATCCCAACCATTGACCTGTTTCAGCATGGAGGAGCCTGTTCCCCCAGCACTGCGTGTTCAGAGGGCTCTACAGCCTCCTAGATCTAGCTTGATGGTCTGCAGAGTTCATTGCTCTGAATTCTTTGTTGAGGACCTGCACTCCTGCACAAGGACACAGTCCACAGGAGCCACTGCTCCTTCAGTAAAGGCTCTCTGAGGTAGTGTGGAGCCAGCCTGTTCCTGTACTATGGAAATATTTCAGGTTGTAATAATGTGAAGCCTAGATAAGTTTTACTTCTTCCATCAGTTCAATGCCAGAGAGAATGCTTTGTGCCAGATAGGTTCAATGGAATGAAAAACAAATTTCCAAAGTCAAAATACTGAGTCCTCAGTTTTACACCCTCTCCATGTTAAACTTCTCTCTCTTTTTTTAAGGAATACCACAGAATTCCTTAATCAGACTACTGTTCCAGCATTCGATAGCCAAAACCACATTGCCATGACAACCCTCCTGTGTTCTTTTCTCTCTCCATCTTGATTCCTTATACCTACTGATCCCCAGGCCACCTTTTACTCCCTCCTGACAGTCAGTGTTGTGATTTATACCTCACCCAGCCAGTTTCTTCTCAATGTTTCCAATCAGTCCAGCCCACATCCCCAATCCCAAAGCAGCACTGACCACTTTGATGTATTGTATCTGACCCTGGATGGCTGTCCCAGGCCTGCTATGTTAACTCTTCTGTGCAGTATTCCAGTGAATCAGCTGAGTTTTCTGCACTTATAACAGTCATGACACAATGAATTGTTTGAAATAATGTGAGCTCTTAGGTCCCTTTGATGTGGTGTATAGTATATGTAGTTATTAAGTACTCTTAGTTAACTCTTGCTTTCATATGAAGTAGGTAGGATAACTTAATTTTATTGTTACTATTAAATTGCTTTGGCTAAAATTAGCAGGCTGCTAGTCCACAAATAAGTTGTTCCGATGGAGTTTCCATCCTCAAGCCTAATCTCAGAGTTAACTATAAGAAACTATCAACATCTTATTATCTAAGAGATGGGTAAGGACTGAGCGATTAGCGGTTAGAGTTGAAATAAAGAGAAAGTTACTCCAGCTAGTTCAGGGATAAAAATTTTAGGAGTATACTAAAAGAATGTGTAGGAATGTGGAGAAAGCCAGACCAGGGCAAGGGGCTAGGAAATGATTAGTTCCTGCCCTTGGAGCATAACAAAGGTAAATGAATCTGTGGAAAGGAGGTGGGAAGTAGAATTGCACACCATCCCAGCCTGTCCACCTCCACCAACCTGCACCTTAGACTCTACTTCTGCTTATCCTGTTCCGTCTTTTGCAGTCACCCTTCTGAAATTACGGTGCTATGGTATGATTTCTCTTTTCCCTGTTAATTAGTTCTATAAGGAAGCATGCTCAAAAAAGCATTGTAATCTATAAATCATTACCCCAATTTTGTAAAATATATAAAATATTACAAGAATAGATGTATGTAGGCATTGCTTTTTAAACTTTACAAGTATCACTGTTGAAATTCTAAAAACCCTGACTTCCCATGTTTGTTAATGTGGGAACAGAGCACACACTAGGCCCTCACTGAACCGTGTGCAGACTTTGCGTATGCTCTTTCTTTTTGTAAATAGTTTTTTCTTTTTAATACAGTTCTTTTGACCCATGAAACTTGTAAAAGTAAGATTTGACTCTTTAAATGTACTTACATGAGAAATAGTATAATGAAATTAACCTACAATGAAGCTTACTGAATGATCATCCTAATCTGTTTTTTTTGGTTAAAACTTTTTAATTTTTATTATTTTTATTCTTATTGTATTTTTTCCATTACCATTTAGTTCCCTTCTAATCTGTTTTGTGAATTAAATTTTTTAGGCTTTTTTGGTACACTTTTAAAACACTAAAACTGCTAATATTCTAGAGGAAATGTAAAAAAGATATTCCTTTCCCCAGATTCTTCTGATTTTTGTTACTGTTGATCCCAGATTCACATAACTTTTTCTTGCATTTATAATTTCTTTGGAATGTAAAACTCTCATCTTTCTTTTCTCTGGTCATCATGCATCTGGTAAATGCTAGAGTGTGATTAGATAGTTGTTCTGTTTTGCCTAAGATAATGAATATGAAAGATTTATTTCTAAATTCTTTCTGTTCTCTTTAGATAGTAGGGGTTATTTTTGTTTCCATTGATGGAATGCTAGCCAAGTGCTTTATGTCTATATCATTGCATTTGATCATCACAAAACCTAATGAGGTAGGAATTATCATTTTATACACAAGAAAACTAAGTATAAAGATATTAAGTAATGTGTGTACTGTCGTGGCTAATAAATAGTGAAATTCAGATCAAAACCCAAATCTGATCACCTCTAATTCATTGAAATACTGGTAATTCATGAAATACCCTCTTTGAATCTTTTCTTTTTAGAGTACTGTCACAGAAAGGTCAGCATTTTTGAAGGATAACAAATGTTCCAGAGCTGTCATTAATGTTTTAATAGCTTATTAAATTTTAGTGCCAACAGTAGACAAACAACAGCTAGTCCTCCTCCATTTCCTTCAAGGCCAAACTGAGAATCAGGAGATTAAAGGATATGCCTGTGTTATTAGACTCCAGGTTCCATTCCCTGTTCCAGCCAAGACCACTCCACCTGATGCACTAGGCCAGAACTTCATCTAGTAGAACGTTCTGGGGTGATGGAAATGTCCTGTAATCTACATTGCCCAATACAATAGTCATTAGCTACACATGACTGTCGAATGTGTGAAATGTGGCTAGTGTGACTGAGGAACTAAATATTTTATTTCATTTTACTTAATTTAAATTTAAGTAGCACATACAGCTAATAATTGCCATATTGGACAATGCAGTGCTAGGTCAGAGTTTCTCAAACTTTTGCATCCATCAGAGTCATGTTAAAACACAGGTTGCTAAGTCTCACCTCCAGAGTTTCTGATTTGGAAGATCTGGGTCAGAGCCCGAGCATTTGCATTTTTAACAAGTTTCCAGGTGATGCTGATGTTGTTGATTCAAGAACCACACTTTGAGAAGGACTATTCTTGGCTAAGTGGGATTTTTCTAAAATTTAACAATTACCAGCTGATTCCATTGGGAAAGAGTAGAAGTTACTTCATGGTTTACCTGAATTACATGTAGTAAAATAATTTTTTAAAATACTTATACCACATTATATAGTGCTCAGGAGAACAGGCTGCAGTGCCTTGACGTTATCATTCTATACATTCTGTAGCTGAAGACCAGCCCTATTTTCCTTACCTTTTAAGCAAGTCAGACTTGAAGCTTGGTTGGTTCTTTAAAGGGTCAAAGTATTAGAAAGCACAACTCACCTTAAGATAAAGTCAGGTTGACCTGGTCTCTTGGCTACTATAAAAATGTTTTCCATTCTGAGATTTGTTTTGGGAAATAGTTTTAGCTGTGAGAGAGCTCATGGCTAGGTTAAAATATACTAGTGCCCAGAGCCCCTAGAATCTTTTACTGTTTCCAGATTAAGCCTGGATGTGGATAGATGGGTAGTTATTTAGAGCTTAGGCACCATATGCCCCGGTTTGTCTGGGACAATCCATGTGCCTTTTGTCCTGATATAACTGATAATAGCATTCCCTGTGTTAAAATTACCGAAGAGAACAATTTAGTTTAAGCAAATTTTATTTCACACTTCATGAAGGGGGCAGTCTCCACTCTTAAGAGTCCAGAAAACTGCAAAATAAGGGAAAAGGGCTACAATCAGAAACAAGGAAGAAGCACTTGGCTTAAGTTGATTGGTCAGGGTTGTGTATCTGACCTTACTTTGAAAGATCAAGGAACAAGGAAGTAAGTATAGAACCCTGAGTTGTCTTGTTGGTTGGTGATTGGCTGACTGGTTATACTGTGTTTCTGGTCAAGCACATGGATTTTATCTAAGTTTCAGTTTGCCGGTGTGGCATCATCTTGGAACTAACAATTTATTTCCACACTTGTCTCAAAATGTCTTGATTTGGGATGATAAATTATATGGTTACCATCAAAAAAGGGACAAGGAAGAACAGAAGAGAGTTCTACTTCCCATGTCAGAATAGCCAAGATATTACTTTCCTATGTAGCATCTAATTTAATTTCCTGTGTAGTATCTTTTTTTTTTTAATCTTCACCCAAGGATTTGTTCTTACTGATTTTAGAGAGAGAGAAGGAAGGGTGGGGGGATAGAGAGAGAGAGACATTGATGTGAGAGAGAGGTATCAATCAGTTGCCTCCTGTATGTGCCCCGACCTGGGATTGAATCCACAACCTAGGTATGTGCCCTGATGGGGAATCCAACCCATGACCTTTTGGTGTAAGGACGACGCTCCAACCAACTGAGCCACCCACCCAGGGCCCTGTGTAGTATCTTTAATTTTGCTGGGATACTAGCCAAAGTCACTTCTTTCTTTTCTTGGGTGCTACTTTTTAACCTTGATATGGTGGATACATCTTTTCTTTCAGCATAAATATTTTGTTCTTTTTCCAAAAATGCAAAAAAAATGACTTTATATATCTGGGCTTTAGGAAGTTGTTGATTCTGCTCTCCAAGGTGGTCCTTGGTCACCTTTTAATAATCATCTGTATTCACCTGTCACTATTTAATTGATATGCTGTATTCCAAAAATGTCTATAGAAAGTCAATTTTTTGTTTTCAACCCTAGATCTCTGTTCCCGTTCCTCTAGCCTGGTGGTCACCTTCTGGCTCCTGCTAGGCAATCTATTTCCTCTGCTGGCTGGATTTCTTCTGTGTGTATGGCACTAGGAATGGAAAAGAGAATTCTCAAGGCATTCCTTTGTGCCATGTTCCCCTGAACAAAGCACAAAATCTGGGCGAGTATCAGCCTATGCAGATGGTGGAAGTGGCATTCCTGGCTTTGGCTTGAAAGTGCTGACCACAATCAGACCTTGAAGCAGAGCTTTACAGCACTCACTCTTCATCAGCATCCCATCAGCCTTGGCTTGGAGAAGCGGAAGGAATTCCAAGTCATCAAGTCTCTTTATTTTTCAGGATACATAACCTTCCTGAAATTTTCTTTTGAAAATGGGATATTGGTGAAATTTTCAGAGTATATACCTCAGCATTCTCATTAACTTAAAATGATGGGAAAGTTCATCAATACTGCAATAGTTTAAAGAACAGCAAGATTATACATTGTAGATCCTGTCCCCGGAAGTATAAATTGTCCTTTGACTTAGAGAAGATAATTGAATTGAGGTTTCTGTGTCAGTTACACCTATTTTGAATTTAATGGCTGTACGTGGTACACTTAAATCATTATTCTCATTGTTCTAAAAATTCTTTTTTAAACTACGTTTTACTAAATCTTATGATTTAACCATGCTTGCCTTTTTAAAACTAGCTCTGTGGTTCAGTTCACTACATATGTATTAGTAGCCCTCTTCCAGCTGTATCTCTTACTCATTGATCTTCGTAGCTCAGTTTCCTGTGGTCTTCTCCATTTGTCTAAATAATGACTTGAAAAGCTGTAGAAGCAGAGAAAGAAAAGTAATGTGCCCTGTAGAAAACATTGAAGACATGCAAACAGAAGAAAACATGGATGTATACTTTTCAGATAATAGTTATGACAACTATAATTCTACAAAAATAGAAAAGAAATTCTGGTGTAGACAAATATGCAGTTGTCTTTACATGGGCTTAGGAATTGCTTCAGAAGAACTTTTATCTGAAAATTATTTTATATATAAGAAGAAAAATATAAGTCAAAACAAGATCATCTGAACTGTTTACCAGTAGCAAAGTGTGGGTTTGGTGTACGGCCTATCCAGTGGTGTCCACTTTCCGATATAACACATGGCTTAATTCTCAGGAGTTGGAAGATGGCCTTTGCTTTCAAAGGAGGTGATGTGCTTTACCTCCTGCTTTTGACACTTCTGTTACCATATAGATTTTGGTCCACAGAAGCAGTTCTGCTCTGGAGCTCACCAACCCCACTTTACTAATTAAATTCTTTAGTGATGAATGATGCCTAGTTTTTCTCTAAAGCTAGTAAGTCCTGTGGCATTATAAACACAGCCCTTGGACAAGCATTCATTCATTCATTCATTCATTGGTTAGCCCTTTAATTCAGCATATAGTTATTGAGCACTCCATATATGAAATTGTGCAAACAAGCAAGTAGCATAATTACTAAGGAGTACTTCCAGCTGACTGTTTGGCACTGGGGCCAAACAGCAACCCCAGTATAAAGGGGGGTTGCCTGTTTTAATGCATACATTTTAAATATGTATTTAAGCATGCAGTTTTGAATTTAAGGTATTTGTCATTGTGAAAAGCTGGGGATCTCTAGCATATCCACCTTCAGCTAAAGAGAAGCTAAGGGTAGAAGGTGTTGGGTCAGTGCTCCGTTCCCTGCCCATGTCATGTATACCTTAAATTGAGCAAGGTCTGAGAAGAGTATAGAGTATATTTTTAAAGAGAATTATAGAAATCTAAACTTATATGCCTATTGTGATTATGAATCATCCTGCAAAGTTGTATAAAGAATTTCACCAAAAATACTATGGATTAAGAAACCATTTGAGATTTACAACGATAGGTTTGATTATATTTTTGACTGTTGTGCAGTAATGCCATTTAGGTAGTATTGTTTCTGAGCATGGTGCTTTTTATACTTGAAATATATTTTTACTTTATTTTTTACTGATACAATTATATTTGCACTAATGACTTTCTGGAAAAAATATTATAGATGACATTTTTTCTATATATATTTATTAAGCTTGGAATCTGGTAGCCCAGTGTTTTCTCTGCACAAATACAAAACTTGATAAAGTACATGTTAAATCTTGAATTTCTGAGGGTAACTAAATGTGCTGGTGTCTTCCTTTGTCTTCAAGTCTTAAAAGTGATTGCTTATCACTGATTTTCATAGTTTACTCAGTGAAGACTTGTAAGAAATTATAAGAGGTACATTTTAGTCACTTAGATTATGACAATATTCTTTAAAAAAAGACTTAAAATCTGTGATTTCAATGCAGAAATAGTGTGCTAGAGTTCAGTTTTGAACTGAAAAATTAAAAATGGCATAAATGTCAGTGTTCTGTGGCAGGTTATGCCCTTCATGTTAGCAAAACCAGTTCACTGAGAAAGAGACTGGGCAGGCTGCAGCCATGGTAGAAGGGAGGTAGGGTAGGGAAGGGGAATGGAAGTAGCTGATTTGGGAAGAGTAGATTAGAGTCCCTTTCTGACTCAGAAAGTGTCAAGTGCTTACAAAAACGGACTACCTCAGTTTTCAGTTCAGACTTAGGTTTATTTTGATAGTGTTAAGGTTCCAATTGTATCAAGTGACTTTGTCTCTCAGGTTTTCAAGAACAGAATTTATCAGAAGGAAGCAAAAGCCATGTCAGTGGACTTGAGCTGACAGCTTTAAAGAAACTGGCAAGCAGTTAGGAGGTCCCCATGTAAATCACTCCAATATTCTCCTAAAAAAAGTCCTTTTCCCTTACTTATTTCTTAAGTATAGTTATTTTTGTTAAGACCAGATAGACATTCCAAAAATGTTATAAATTATGCTTAAAATTAGTTTCAGTCTAATAAGTTGGCTTAGATTTTATCAATACTTGAAGATGAAACATAAATTAAGTTTAAATAGTTTTAGGAAGATATATAAATAAGTATACTAGAGTATTCTATAAAATTCAATATTGATATTCTCTTTAATATTAGAAGACTCACTGTTGAAACCTTCTGTAAAATGACCAGATGCTTTGTCAGAATCTTTCCAGCTCCAGTATTCTATGACTGATACTCATCCAGAATTGCTGGGTCACTGCTGGCTCGGGCCCACCTCTTCCTGGAGTATGCTGGTTTGCACGTCCTGTTCATCACAGTGTTGTGTGCTTCATGCCTCAGCGCTGTCCATCCATGTCCTTGGGAGCTGAATGGAAAGAGAGGAGCCTGGCTCTCAGGACCTGTGAGCAGTCATGGCAGGTGGAGGCGGACTTCAGTCACAGCCCCACAGACCCATTTTATAATGGGCTCCAGCCATTGGTGCTGGGTCCTTACCGCCCAGGAGGACGCACATTTTAATAAAGTCTGCTACTCGTTCTGAAGAAAGAACTTACCTGAAGGGATGACTCTGTGTGTGTGTGTGTGTGTGTGTGTGTGTGTGTGTGTGTGTGTGTATGAGATGCATTTAGTGAGGGTTGGATAAGGAGTGGTTAATTATTATTATCTTTTATGTTTACATTTTAATAGTAAAATAGAAGATTTAAACACTAATCTTTATTTATGGTATTGAATGTTAAGTGTAATATATTCCTTGGGAAAACACAACTTGAATAAAAAATGAAAACTAACCTGCATCTTGTCTTTACTTAACACTGTCAATGTTTAAAAACATGGATGAGGAACACAAACAGCCATGCATTCTGTTTGGGGAAGATGAGGTGTTCGTTACAAAACATAATTCAGTTTTTATTTTAACTGGAGGAAAATTGTCATACGTAAAGAATGAAGATAGATGTTATGTAAAGCTACAGAGTAGCCTTCCTCAGATAGTTAAGCAGAAAAGAGAGCCGACTAAAACAATTTAGGGCAGCCACCTCTGGCTGAAGATTATTCCAGTCCCTTTGGTTCTGTGCTGTGCATCAGGAGTTACATTGCATGACCAGCCTGGTGCATTCAAATTCCGCACGCCATATGGCAGTGGCAGGTAGATTGTGTTTGTAGTCTTAGAGGTTGATTCTTCCTCAGAGCCTGAACTGCTAGTTTGAGAGCACGTACCTGGGACCTGACTTCGCTGTGTGCGCTAAGAGCCATTCCACCCTGTGGCGTGGAGCCAAGCACTTTGTGAAACTGACTGAACACAGCCTGTGTGACCAGACCGCTGAGCTAAGATCTCTGGGAAATTTTAATAATAATGTTTAGATTTTTTTTGAGGTTTAAATATTTCACTATAAGTAGCTAAAACTATATACAACACATACTTTCAAGTACTTGAGTAAATCCAATATTATTTGCCCATTGTACTGAGGATAAATCTTATATGTTACCTGTTTATACTTTTAGTATGTTCATAGAATACACCTTATTTAGTAGGCGTTATTATGTAAACTGGTCTTTTGTCCACAACCTCTCTAGATTTGCTGAAATGGAGGAGTTTATTTAAATCAGTTTTGTTAGTGTTCAACCAGATATTTGTTCTTTTTTTATTATATTTTATTGATTATGCTATTACAGTTGTCCCATTTTCCCCCCTTCATTACCCTCTACCCTGCACACCCCCTCCCACCCACATTCCCCCCTTTACTTCATGCCCATGTGTCATAAGTTCTTTAGCTTCTACATTTCCCACACTGTTCTTGCCCTCCCCCTGTCTATTTTCTACCTACCATCTATGCTACTTGTTCTATGTACCTTGTCCCCCTCTCTCCTCTTCCCACTCCCCTATTGCTGACCCTCCATGTGATCTCCATTTCTGTGTTTCTGCTCCTGTTGTAGTGGTTTGCTTAGCTGGCTTTTGTTTTAGGTCTGGTTGTTAATACCTGTGAGTTTGCTGTCTTTTTACTGTTCATATTTTTTATCTTCTTTTTCCTAGATAAGTCCCTTTAACATTTCATATAATAAGGGCTTGGTGATGATGAACTCCTTTAACTTGACCTTATCTGAGAAGCACTTTATCTTCCCTTCCATTCTAAATGACAGCTTTGCTGGATAGAGCAATCTTAGATGTAGGCCTTTGATTTTCATGACTTGGAATACCTCTTTCCAGCCTCTTCTTGCCTGTAAGGTCT